>VWZD01006352.1:0-12806 GCA_013396695.1 Sakesphorus luctuosus
CGTTCTGGTCTCCTCCGACACTCCCTGGAGTCACACTCCTCCCGGGGCCAACCCCACACCTTTCCTTAAAAGGAAAAGATGTGGATGTCCAAGCTTCAAGGTGGATGTAAAAAAATTAAAAGTCTAAACATCTACAAATTCCCCATCCCAACCAAGAAAGTCCCTTGGCAGTAGGCCCAAACAGGACCTTCTCTCCTATATGCTTTCCATTCTGCTTAGACTACACCCCTAACAACCTACAAGCTCCCAATTTACAAAAATAGCCCTTCAATATCTCAATACAAAGCAGCCCCTAGATGTCTTAGCACAAAATGGCCCCTAGGTACCTTAATGCCCCCATTAGTTCAACTTTACCTAAGAAAATTCCTTGTTTTATTTAGTCACTCTGCTTTTAACAAAAACGGTTTTTTTATTCCTCACACGTGTTTGCTTTATAGAGACAAATTAGTACTTGATAAATGTGGAAACCCCTGGACTCAGATGGAAAGACCAGCTGACAAGAGGGGAAGTGTGTTTTAACTGTTGTGATTTAATGAGCTGCTACTGGATGGGATGAGGCAAACATTTTATATCAAAAGTCACTCAACTTCCTACACTAAGCTAAGAATATGCAGCTGATTGTTACATCCTCATTTTAGATTGAAATTTTATCTTCTCAGAGAATGTCTTCGAAGATAACATGGTCTCTCTGTGCCAAATGAACTTTGCCCAATCTAAAACTCAATAAAAACTTACACCTCTGTGCTGGTAAACCAGCAGTAGAAATGAACCCAACTCAAATGAGATTATAAATCAGAGTTACAATGTAATAAAAATATTAAAATAAATGCAATGATACAGAAAAAAAATGTTTTTAACTCACAAAAAAGGGAAGGATAACCCAGCACCCCAGGGCACAAACAGAATAGTGTTTGTTAGCCCCTGTGTGCCCCAGAGTCCAAAGTAAAAGGAAAGGCAAACCTGTTGGTGAGGATGATGGTCACAGTCTGGTCAAGAGTGACAGTCACAGTCCTGTCAAGGTTCTGATCCTCCTATGGATCCAATGAGTGGCACCAGAAGTCCCCAAACCCCAAGATTATATATGCTTAGGTTCAGATGGGAATGTCCAGTACATCTCCCAGGGCCAGGGGGTTCACAATGGGTGATCTAACTCTGTGAGTCAGGGGATATTTTTTGGCTCCTCGATGGTCCATTAGCAGACATGGCCCCTCAGGCTGGGTGTGAAGGTGCTAATGCCTCCTCGGAAGGGAGTTATCACACCTGAGTCATCGGTGTGAAAGACACTATCTCACAGGGTTCCCTAACATGGAGAAGCTGCAAATGATCCCTTATTAACAGTTTGTTAGAAATTATGTAGAAGGTGTAAAATACACAGTATTGGTTACATCCACACAGTAATAAACTGGTCCCAGCCACTCTTAATTAGGACAACCTCTTACCCCCAACTCTCATTGAGGGCAGGTTTGCCTCCAAAAACAAGAGTGAGGAAACAACCTTGTGAATTTCTGCACTGGGGAAAAGGCCTGATTTTCTGGAGAAGAACAACAGCATCTTTTACCAAAGCAAACCCTGTCTTAATCTAAATTCTAGAGAATATTTTTTTTTATTTTATTTTATGTACAGTCACACAGGAGGGAACTGTTGTGTTCCTTCCCAAACTGAGGTAGAAGTTAAGTACCAATATTGGTGTTAATGCTTCTAACTCTCTGAGAGGCACTAAAGTAGCACACCGGTTGGTGGAATTAATACCTGGATGGCATTAGATAATTAATTTCAGTACTTGTATAAATTATGGTGAGCAAAAAGTGAAATTCACAAATGTAGTTCATCTGAGGGCATTAATCAAAAAATAAATTAAAAAAATCCAAAACAACAACAAAAAAAGAGGCTGAAAACATATCCCAGGCCATGGGATGACCACTCAGAAAGTCTGAGAAGAAACGGAAATATTGCAAAAATTCAACTGGAGTAGAGGGAAGATGTTTGCTTAATAAGTGGGAAACAGGCTTCTACCATCAGAACAACCTGTTCAAACCCCATTTCAATCCTGGAGCACCCTTGCAGTGATGCTGCTGATGTCACCATTTTCCCACTGATGTCTGAGGCAGTACCTCTGCACAGAAATTTGGAAATTAATTAAGTGATTATGAAAACTACAGTGTTTAGGGGTTCTTTATTTGTGTTGTTTCTAGCATGAATTCATGCTCAGTCTATCTAACAAAATCAATGGTGGTAGAGTTCCATTGTGTCCTGCGAAATAAAATAGTACTCAATATTAAGCAGTTGCAATTTTTTAATGATAAATAGTTTATTGTTTCAGTTTCTAGCATACCTGCATGGATAGCCCCAACATACCACTTGAACCACCACTGTGGTGTATTTAGCTGTGAGAGTTGAGATCCAATTTTTTGGTTTAGAGTCACTGTGATGGAGGTCTAGTTAGAATCATCCTAGCTACCTATTCACATTTCATGTTATATAATCAGTTAAGAGACCATGTGCATTCAAAGAGAAAGCTGGGCTACAGATATTAAGAAGAGTAAAATAATCTATGATATAATTCTGCTTAATTAGCTCTAAAATTTCAAGTAATTTTAAAAATGAAAGTGCTCTAAGATTAAAACTATACATAAATCTCTGCAACTTTTAATATTCAATTTATAAAGAGTACACAGAGGCAACTTTCTTCTAAACTGAGGCACTCAAGAGTCTGGCTATGTGCCCTAGTGGGGATCTGACCCCATACCAGAATGAGAGCTGAGTGATCTCCAAAGCACCTCCCCCATGGAAAAGAGAACCAGGTACATGGGCCAAGATGGCTCCAGAGTGATTTTCACTCAGGTGCCTGACCTAAATGACTGGCAGTTCAGTAGCCAGTCTTTACAATGCAACTGATCTTAACATCATTGTGACACATAAGTATTATCGGGTGGAAACTTTACCACTGGTGTAAGTCCGCAGAATATTTCTTTAGTCTTATTTTCTGCTGTGAAATTTTCAAGGTTACAGATATATTTATTTAAATGAAATATATGCACCAAGTTGTGATGATTGCTGGGAAGCCAGTGCAACCCAATGATTGGCATTATAGCTAGAAGGAATTTGGGGGATTACAAGAGGAATATACTTAAAGATCTAAACTTCTATTTTGCCATATTCAAAAGGAAATTTGGGAAATGTCAGTGAAGTGGCAGAGGTGAGAAAGGAGAGAATATATTATTAAGACACCTAAACCCCTTTATTTACAGTGAAATTCAACAGTTCAATTGATTTGAACTCTCTTCCCATTCAGCAGATGGATGATAAGGGGGAGATATAAGTGGTTTAGCTGATAAGAAATCTTTTTATTTGAGTGACTGAGCAAGTGAGAATACTGGTCAGAGAACTAAGAATTCCATTGTGCTTCTACAGCTTTAGCTATTGTGAATACTGCCAGTTTACTTGATGGAAATGCTGAAGTACAAGGTATTTTTTGTAAATACAGATGCTGCTGCATTCTTCTCAGGCTTTGAAATATGTACAGTCACTTGACAGGAGCAAGAAGCAGCAAATTTTAAAGAACACCTACATAAACTTTGGGATTTTCATTCAGGTAACTGTAGAGAGAATTAGTTAAGAATTTGTTTAATTCCCTAAGTACAGACCTAAATCTAACCTTATGGGTTAATGCTAAGAAGCTAAAGGTTTTACAGCTTATATGCAATGTAAGTGTTTGCAAAACCTCAGTCATCTTACTGCTTTAGGGGAAATGGCTAAACATTGTAAGGATTAAAATATTAATTTGAAAACAGAAAATACTGCTTGTGAAGGGAAAGGGGTTTTTTGCAATTGTTATGTTCCTTTCAGAAACAAAAGTAAACTAGTAATAAAATTGGTTTAAATTTGACCTCTTGTTCTATTGAAAGAGAAAATTGAAAAATGTTTGGAAAACATGAATTTTTAATTTTAAACTGAGCCAAAAGGTCAAATTCAGCTAAATTTAACACAGAAAAATTACAGCAGAAAAAAATGGTTTGTCCTGTTACGTTCAGCTTAAGTAATAGCATCCATGTTTATGGTTTAGTAAAAAAATACATTTTGGAAGGAAAGGGGGAATGTGAATTAGTTTCTAGGAATTTCTTTTTTTAAAAAGAAACTGAAATAAAACTCATTTACTGTTAGAGTCACTAGAAGGATAACTGGTGCAGGGGCTCAGTTCAGAGGGGAAAGGATGGAAGCTAAAAGCTTTCAAATACAGAGAGGAGGGGAGAATAAAAGGATTAAAGAAAAATAGATAACTCATATGCTTCTGATTTTTCACCTTCACTAGTATTCTATGTGCCTCTGACTGCTTTTCGTGTGACTGTTTTCTTTATTATGGGAATTGTTCTGTGTCTCAGAAAAAGGATGCCAACTTTTGTATGGTGAAAATAAAAGTGGCTAAAACCAGGAGGGAACATAATGGAAGCATAAAATGGCCTTCTGTTTAACAAATAGTAGTTTGAGTACATTAACTGCTGTGTTATTGTCAAGTGGTATGTGGATACCACCTAGATACAGGCTTATCCAAGTGCTTCCACATTTCAAACAGTTGGTTTGAAGGGAGATAAAGATTAAATAGCACCTGCCATTATCTATGTGCTTTTATGTGTAGGTATAGAACTGAGACTACAATTTGGAAAGCCTGGTTCATCTGGGATCATCTTAGAATTTGTAGTTTGATATATATATACATAATCAAACCACTTATTTGGTATTAAAGGTAATTTTAAATCTTTAAAAAAGAAAGGAACTATGTCACAGTTCTGATATGAACCTAAGAACCTAAGCAGTTTGAGAACTGGCAGAAGTTTTTATTCATAATAGGAAAATATAGAAAACAATAGGTAGATAGCATGTAAAATACCTGGTTCCTGATTATTTGGAATTGCTAACTTGAAAAGCAACGTGAAACTATTTCTACTGTACATATTTATAGCACTGTGTAGTCTTTTATGCTCACTGCTGGGCCCATACAGTTCTATATATGATTTCAGAAAATTAACACTTACTACAATGGATCTATTCTCTAAATGAATGGGAATGTTAGTAATGTCATTCAATAACTGGTTACATAGAATGGCTCAAATATTAATGCCAGGTATTTCATTAAATACCGGAATAATGTAGACATTTCTTGCAATGACCAGATAGAGTTGTCTTAGAACCATAGAATCAACTGGGTTGGAAGAGACCTCAGAGATCATCAAGTCCAACCCTTGATCCAACTCACAGTGATTACTAGATCATGACACTAAGTGCCACATGCGGTCTCATCTTAAAAACCTCCGGGATGGCCAGGCCATTTCAATGCCTGATTACTCTCTCTGTAAAGAATTTCTTTCTAATATCCAACCTAAACCTCCTCTGGCATAGCTTAAGCCTGTGCTCTCTTGTTCTACTGCTGGTTGCCTAGGAGAAGAGACCAACTGCCACCTGGCTACAACATCCTTTCAAGTAGTTGTAGAGAGTCATGAGGTCACCCCTGAGCCTCCTCTTCTCCAGTCTGCGCAACCCCAGCTCCCTCAGCCTCTCTTCATAGACTTGTACTCAAGTCCCTTCACCAGCCTTGTTGCTCTTCTCTGGACCCACTCCAGCACCTCAATATCTTTCCTGAACTGAGGGGCCCAGAACTGAACACAACACTTTTAAGGTGTGGCCTCACCAGCACTGAGTACAGGGGAAGGATCATTTCCCTCGTCCTGCTGACCGCACTGTGAGAAAAATCTCAGCATTCAAAAAATTTAGAAGAAGGATTTTGAAAAGTGGAGCAAAAATTTATTTAACTGTATATACAGGGTGCGTCCCCTGGTTTCCTGCCGAGGCGCACACCTTGGGAGGTTCAGGGTCTCCCTTTTAACGCCTCTTAACCACGTCCCCTGCCGCCTCTTCTTGGCTCGCTCCCCTTTTTCCCTTTCTTGTCTCATTGTCCAGGGATTGGTTAAAACCATATCTGCCCACCTCTCCTAATCTTGAGTTTCCCTTATAGGGGCAATTTCTTCCTGCGTAGTTTTTGAGGATTGGTGAATCCCCCTCACCCTATCATCCCTCACTCCCAGCTGCAGAGCCCTGGTAACAATTCCCAATTGGAACTGCTAGCTTACAGCCTTCCTGCTAATTTTGCCTAGCTACCCAGTCCCTCTCCCTCCCTGGAGTCTTCTAGAAAGACCCGGAAAACTCCCCTCCCCCATTCCTGCACAAACCTCATGGCATTTTATTTCATTCATTCTATTGCTTAGGAAGTCCATTTTAGCTGCCCTCTGCCACCAAAGTCCCACAATGTCCAGACTCTCCTTTCCCAGCATTTGTTCCAACACTTAACAATAACTTTCTGCTTGTAACAAGCCCCATAATTTTCTCACAACACTATTCTTGATACAGGCCAGGATGCCATTGGCCTTCTTGGCCACCTGGGCACACTGCTGGCTCATATTCATTCAAATGGTGTAATAGAATACTTGCGGTGCCTGTTGTTGGGCTGAGTGACTGAACTCAGTTGTTTCACAGAAAACAGGTCACAGATGATAAGGTACATATTTAGCCTCATTATTTTGCAGTTTTGCATGTCGGTGTGCATCCACCACAGTTTATGGTTGCTTTAGGCCAAACTGCTGAACCCTGCTTAAGTTCCATGATCCTATTTCCAGCCTCCTGATATTTAAAGAGCACCCTAGGAGAGAGGAACTGCTCCATCTGTATCTTACTCCTACCAGATCAAGGGTTTAGTTTTCAGCTGGATTAGCTCCCTCACCCAGCTCAGCTGTACAAGTCTACATGCCAGGCAGGGTGGGAGGTATGCAAGTAAGTGGAAGGGGGATGGCAGCATTCAGGTATGGTCAGGCTGCCAGCAATCTGTGCTTTTGCTTCTTATCAAAGCGGAACTTCAAACATCTGAGAAAATAATGCTCAGTCTGGATGAAACATCCAGGTATGAATGGATCTTTATGGGTTGGCCACCTGTGTGAAAAAACAACAGTCCAGACCTTCTGGGCTCTAATACAAAAAATTGTCCAAACACTTTTCCATGTTTGTTTTCAGTATAAAGTGCTGAATTTGTTCTTGCAGCAGAAATACAGTTGGAATGATATCTGGGAGATGAGAAGATGCTTGTGAAAAACAGATGTTGCTTTTCTCAAATGGCTTAGGCATTTTGTTTACTCATTTCAGCATGAAATAACCCCAAAAATCCATTTACTACTTTATTATTTCCCACCATCTATTTATTATATAAAAAACATCAGCACTTTATTTAGTCTTTAATTAACATAATCCAAGTACAAAGTTCAGTCAGGGCAAGGACACAAGGATATTGATTATCTGTCCTTTCCACCAGAGTCAAAAATCAGTTCTGTTCTGCGTTTATTAATATATGTTCATAGCTATGGCACTGAAATCTATCACTGTGATCGACCTTTATTTTCAGGCAGTCAGTAGTCATTGACCCATGCAGATAAATTACCAGAGTGAATTTTGCAGTTGCTTGCTCAGACTCTTATATCAATAGTTGACCTACTGAATGCTTATTCTTTTTTTTTCCTTTTTGCCTATCAAGCATATAAAAACAATTCACACAGATTCAAACAAATACATAAATAAGAAGCAGGTCACAAAACACTTTGTTGTTCTCTATGCTTGCATGGGGACATATGGTATCTCTCTTGTTTCTCCCTTTTGGTGTCAGCAAAACACCCATTTTGCTAAGGAAAAGGAGACAGCATAAATAGTGTTTCAAATAAGTGGTACTTCAGATAAGAAATATGTTATTCTGTTGCTATCTTTTTGAATGGTCACAGGCTATAATGTGTGCTGCAGCGTTTTGGTCTTGATTTGCATTTAAATATGGCAACGTTTAAATGTGATAATATTAGATTGTTTTCTCTGTTCTGTTGGAGACCTAGAAACCTCCTTGAAATATGGAATCTAAATCTGGCCTTTCCCATAGATTTTGAGATACAGAAATTAAACCTTACTTTGATCCAGTTCTAATAATGTAAATTACTTCTGATTTGAAAAATAGTTTCTTAGACTAACTTCTCATTTTCTTCTTTGTTACGTAAAAAAAAATGAAATTGCCAAGGAAGAAATGAATAGCAAAAAATGATGTCAGTTTGTTTGTACCCTTTGTATGGTTGATTTGAAAAGGGCATGATTTTTAGGCAGCTTCAAAACTGTGCTCTGTTGTTTCAGGAGACAAACAGGGAGTCTTGGCAAGCAGGTGGCCTGGTTGTTATGGCAAGGAGTAACATATAAGTTCAGGGATGCAATTTCAGTGCATGTCTTGTGCCATTGAGCTGGAAAATATCTGATATTCAGTTTTAGCCTGTTTCCCCTAAAATTACTGTTTGGAGGGAGAATGTGTGTTTAATAGAAAAAAAAATCATGCTTGTTGTGTCTAATGGGATTATTAAATGACATAATAATGATGATTACTAAAGTCCTATAGAGGACTTTTTGAGTTCTTCACATCTTTACTTTTGTTTTCTTTTTTTTCCAGTTCCACATAAAAGTAATACACTAAGGATAAGAGGATTTTTTTTTTTTTGTGAGAGATACATGTCAGACCATGAATAGACTGTTTTGCCCTTTGGTCTCCTTGCTGACATCCATAGTGTCTGTATTTACATTAGTGAGGGTTTTTTTAAAAGCAGTGCTATGGCTTTGAAGCTAAGCCTTTGCTGGTCGTGGCCCCGAGTGTATTTAATAACTTCAGTGGCCCTGATCATCCTCTTCTGAGGCTTCCACCCGCCTCTGCACCTAAGCCCTATTTCAGCTCAGCCAAGCCTAGCAGTCCTGACTCAGCTACAGTGTAGGTGTGCCTGTCTTTACTTCCTGAATCAACCTTGAATTTGTATTGTGGCCTTGTCTTCAGCCTTATCTCTTGCTGATACCTGCAAAAGAATTTTGAACAAAAGCTTCTCCAGAGGCAGAAGACTTGGTGGTGGAGCGATAAGTCTGTTAATTTTATGACTGCCACTGGGTGCAACTGTAAGAAGGCTGGTAAGCAAGAGCTCATGGAAGTACAGGTCATGCTTCTGGAGACCTGGAACAACTGATCTTTGTGTGAGAGCCAGTAGGTGTGCCCTGTTATAGAGATCTATAATGAATCTTTAGAGGAAAATTACCATAAAGCCAACCAGATTCTTGGACACCTTGGATCCCAGGACCAATCTGTTGGACAGTTCAGAGGACACTGCACGTGCAGATGCATTTCTAAGCTCACTGTGCTGGGACCTGGCAAAAGAACACAATGAAGATATATCCAGAGACAATTCTCTGGTCTATTCCCTTTCCCACTCAATACAGGGAGCCTCCTGTGGAAATGTCCTACACTGCCATCCTGGTAGGTACAATGTTTTTCTTTAAATGCTTTCATGGGTAAAAAGAAGGATGTGTGTAAGGCTTTTTGTGGCACTCAGGTCTTCAACTCAGAGGAGACCAAAGTACTGCTGGTCTGCTGACTGCAAGGTCTGTTAAATTTTCTAAAAAGCTATTCCTCTGGCACTCTGAGGGCGGTCTCCTGCATGGTGACTAACCAACTCAAAAACTACGCACTCAGTTTTCCTTCCTTAAACCCTGCTACCAAGTCAGCTCCCCATGAAGCCTTGCCATAGTAGGAGAGCACTCCTAGGTTTTCCAACACAATTCTGCTATTCATCTGTTCTCCCTTCTCTGCATGCAATGGCCAGTGAGTTGATGATGTGTTCATCATGCTCCACAAAGCAGTACTGCCAATGCCATTCCATTCCTTGGCCATCAAGAAATAAGAGTGACAAGGTAGTGGAATGCAAGGCAGACTGTGGCTGAGAGGATAGCCTGAGTAGTAGAAAGGAGGAGAGGGCAATAGACATTCTCTTAAATGCAGGAGCTCCTGAAATTTCATAAGAGAATGGCAAAGTCAAGGGCCTGCCACGGTTAACTTTGAGTGCCAAATTTTGGAGTATCTCATATCCCAAGGACCCCACTCTAGCCTCAACACCTGGACCCAGATCCTATGTCTGATGCACACCCTCACAGCAACAAAGACTTCCAGAGGATCATGCTTTTTGTCCTTTCCCTTAGGGAAAAAGAGGCATTGGAAGTCGGGCACTGAGTCATTGAAGGTGTACTGTAACAGCTGATGTAGCCATGGGACTAAGGTCACCCTGCTGCCTCTATAGCTCTTTCTTATTCCACATAGTCCCAACTCAGAGTAAGCAGGTGAGAATGTTTCCATAATGAAAAGAACATAGTGTTGTGCTGGATATTATTTCTTCTAAACAATTAAGAGGTAGAGGACTTCAAATCCTGTCATCTTTTGCCATATACAAAAGATAGGGAAGAAGGAATATCTGTATACCAGGATCATTTCTATCTCACCTTTGCTGAGATTATCCCTCAGTTGGGAAGATGAATATTCAACAGACAGTAGCTCTCTGGAAATCTGCTCAGTTATTTAAGCTAAAAAAGAAGAGTAAAATTAAAAAAAATGAAGTGTTAATTCAGTGTGATTTGGGGGGATTTCCTGTACAGATGGGAGTTGGATGCAATGCACCTTGCGGTTCCCTTCAAACTCAGGATATTCTCTGTTTCTATGATTCAAGCACTTTTGATAACACAAAGACTAATATGGTAAAAGAAAAAAATTAGTTGTTATAATCATATTTATTACTGCACAATAACATATGATCACATATAATTCTAAAGATTAAAGGTAATGTTTCCTTTTTGAGGTTTGTGTTTGTCAGTGGGACTGCAAGGGAGATAATTATAGTTGCAGTAGCCAAGGTAATGAATAGTAAAAAATTGTCTTACTTCATTAGGATATTTTTGTCTTGGTTTGAGGGGTAAAACCGAAATGTTTACCCACAAGCAGGAGGGGGGGTGGGGTGGGAGGGGGCTCCTCCATAATAATCACACCACTCTTTATCAAATTTAAGAAANACTGCGTGTCCTGGAAAAGCGGCTACAAGTTCTCTCTCCCAGGTCGCTGCCCCAGCCAGGGCGGGCAGGCCGCAATGCTGCAAGTAGCGGTGAGGCTGGAGCAGAGGCCGGGACCCCAAATGCAGACACCAGGAGAAGAGCTGTGGCAAGGAGAAAAAGAACCGGCTCACCAAGAAGCAGGAGCAGCAAGGAGTAGCAGCAACGGCCTCTCTCCCACCACAGCCCGCACACACAGGCACAACCCGAGCTGTGTGTAGTCCCCAAGAACCACAGAGACAGCCTGCCCCCCACCCAAGCGATCAAGAAGAAGCCGGTAGCAGTTAACCACTTCCTTTGTTAACTAATGGCATGGGCAGTCAGTGGCAGGGGAGAGAATTTACATAATAATTCCAAACTACAACATTTTAGAATGCTATAACCTACAGTCTTTCTGCAAAAATCAATAGAAACTTGCACAGTGAACTGTAATAGTCTCTCTTCTGTCTTAGGAGGATAAAATCCGTTGTTTGTTCCCTTGTTTTCCTTATCTACAGTCCCCTATCTCTCTCATCTCCTATGATGATCAGTGTTAGGGGCAGTTATGTCAGCAACTTAATCCCTTCCACTTTGGAATGAACATGAACTAGCACAATAATTTTGGGGTTTTGTCCTGCAAAATATCGTACTAATTATTCTATTGTATGGGTTGTTTGTAGAGTACACACCTGTGTAAGTCATGGTTTATAACATACTAATCCATTCAATAAATCAAGAAATGCTGTTATTCTATTGTAAGTGCGTCATGTAGTTAACACAGGCCTTTTGGAAATTTGCATGATAGAGGCTTTTTCTTTTTTGGAAAAACCCAAGTGAAAATTGTCCTTTTAGTGGGTAATGATGGTAGCAAATAAGTGTATTTGTATGAAGTAAATGTGACATGGTCATGGGCACAGTACAAGCCACAGTTTATTTTATTCTTCAGTCAAATATTTGTGGAGGAAATAGCTCTTCTATTTGCTTAGCCTAGTAGCTGAGGAAGCCTGATAGGCTATCAGCAAACAGTGCTATTCTTTCAGATATACTGTGCCATCTCAGGAAATCGCATGTGATCAGGCCCTCCATTTGTGCTTCGTCTGAAAGACTGTTTCTAGTAGTTGAGTACATCTATGTGCCAGATATTGATTAAAAGCAGGTCTGAAAGGCAGAGCAAAATCAATTTATAGGAGACAGAATTTTCTACAGGTTCACCACTGGGCCAATTGCTTTTGTCTGTACTAGGTTCTTTTGAGATTTCCTGTAAAAGAAATAAACAAACTTCATTCTCACCACTAACTTAATATTATTCAAGGTGTTTCTGATGCAAAGAGTATGAAGTACAATTGGATGTTCTAATCGTTGTAAGTTCTGTGTAATTAGTCTTCCAAATGAATGTTTCCACACATCAGGATGATTAAGTAACTTGTTGAATAAAATCCTTAATTTACATAACTAAAAGCCAATAACAGCTTCATCTCCCTTCATCTGATTATATTTTGATTTTATATCCACATTTCATTGGCCACCTGCCACTCTTTAAAGGATAGGAGGTAATTAGAACCAGAGATAGTGCCCTATTGTTATACTTTTTACAGCACAGATGTAGTTAGGTGCTATTATCATATCTGGTACAATTTTGTGGGTAATATGATTATGTGTCTGCTGACCATAAATTTAATTGGAAATGTGAATCAATTGAAAATGCATTTTAATCTCTGCATCATAATACGTTTTGCTTTACATAATGGTACTTCAAAGATTTAACAGAATATGTTACCCTGCATGCAGACAGCAAAATCTGTTTGCCTCTAACTGTTCAATATATGTGTATACTTGTACAGAATTTTTTCACT
>VWZD01006352.1:13839-50179 GCA_013396695.1 Sakesphorus luctuosus
AGTTCACAGTCATGTTAAAAACTAGCACACATTTGGCTATTCTCTGTGGAGTAAAAGATAAATTCCTGAGCTGTGGCAGAGAACCAAAAGCAAGATTATAATTTCATTATCTCACTTCAGTAAGCATAAATGTCTCTATTCTTACTGGAAGGTGATATGGTGATGAAAAATGGAGGCATGAACTTTACAGTATAATTAAGAAAGCCACAAGGAGTGGGGTATGAATTTTTTGCTTTAAAAAAATAACAAGGTGGGGGGGGGTGGCTAGAATTGTTTGCTGTAAATCATTTTACCTGTCACATGGTTGGTATGCTGTGAGGGAAAAGGTATATTTTGTCATTTAACCAGGTTTGTGAGGTCAAATGCTAGCACCAGCATTTGCTTTAGGTGTAGCACAAAGCCCATATGGGATTGACTTTTCAATAATAAAACTAATGTGCAAGAGGAAACTTGAGGAAAATCTGCCTGGAGCTATGTTCAGGAAGATATATATGTGCAAGCATGAAAAGGCAATGTTATAGGTGTGTAACGGAGAGAGAAGTATACTGCATGGGAAGAGCTTGCACAGAAGTTCTGCAACTATTTTAGAGCAGGAATACACATGAATATTAGCAGATGCTTGAGGCAGATTAGTAAACAATCATTTGTACTGTCATTAATTGCTGATGACCTAGTCATTCAGTTGACCACATTAATTGAAGCATCAGCTTTTGGAGGAAAACCTACAGGGAAGGAAAAGAAAGGGGAAAAAAAGAAAAACAGAAAACACAAACCAAACTAAACCAAAAAACCCCGAACCAAATCAACNCAAAAAACCCCGAACCAAATCAACCAAACAAAAACGCAACCCAACCCAACCCAACCCAAACCAAACCAAACCAAACAACAGCAAAAACCACAATCCAAAATCCTAATCTGATCTGAGTGATCAGACAGGTGTATAAATGGACAATAAAATGCATTGCTTGAGAAGGATATCTATCCTTTAGAAACATTTTCTTTGATTAATTGTGATCTTATGCCAATTTAAATAACAATAAATAAATAAAGCACAATATTTTTTAATGAGGTAATGTTTTTCTCAATTTTTTTTCCTTCTCTGCTTAGTATATCATAGGGGTGCAATTAGTACCTCTTTATTTGACTGTGCATGGGAGATGCTAAACAGGGCTGGAATGAATTTCCCATACCTCTTCCACACTGGAAGGAAACTTTATTCATGCAGTTTGTTCATATGTTGATCTGGTTGAATGAATTCTTGACAGATTCACAGCCAAGGATTTATTCTTTCTGTTTATTGTGTGGAGGCTATGTAAACAGTGGAGACTTGCATATTTTATGTTCCTTTATTTGTTTACCTTGGATAAATATATCTAACCAATTGCTATACATTCCCTAAGTTGTTTCTATTCATCATTCTACTTCTCTTTGATGATATCTTAGGACTTGTCATTATGGTTGCCATAACTCTTAGTTTCTATTATGGTTAATTTGTCACTAACTATACTGTCATTTTAGTTTTCTGTTACTTCACAATTAGATTTGTCTCATTCTCTTCCTAGATATATTTTTCCCTATTATTATTCCTTTCTGTTTTCCTATTCCATATCAAAATCAAAATATATTATACCCTCTCCTATCAATGTTCACTTACATAGCATACTTTATTGGCACATGCTTCTCTTTTAGACAGTACAACTGATGTGTTTTGTCTTGGAGAATTCTGACATGAAGAAACTTTTCTTATTTCTTCTCATTATTATAGTTGAAGTAATCCTCTATCTTTTTTTCCCTTCTTTACCCATACTCTCTGACTTTCTATTTGCTCTTCATTCTTTTGGCATTTAAACAGTCTTCACTTCCATTTGGTCTTTTGCCAGTTGAACACTTTGGCCATTTTTTTTGCCTTCATTGAGTAATCATATGTCTAACTAACCTACCTTTTACAGATTTATGCCTCCTTATGGCTGGATTTTCTGCTGCTGATGTTGTCTATAAATGCACATGTGACTCTCCATACCTGGATTTTTGAAGTTCAGGTGTGCATGACATTCCTGATTTGTACCTGCCATCCTTGCTTTTGTACATGAATGAACTTATTTAAAACCAATTAAATTCTAGTGCATTTTGTATGTAACCCAACTATTTACTTTACCCAACTTTTGTATTCAGTGTGAGTAACAACTGCCTGAAGTTTCGCCTTTGTCCCAAAGCTAAAGTGCAAATCTTCTTTTAACTCACATACCTGGATAGCTAAAGATATTTTTTCCTATTATGTTAAGAAAGTCCTCATGTTATACAGAGCTGCTCTAGTGACTTAGTCCAAACCTTTTATTGTGCCTTTAGCAAGCAGAATGTTTCCAGGAAAGGGTACTAACCATGATTTTCTTGAGTAATTTGAAAATTCTGTTGCAAATTACACTTTCATAACTAACATAATTTGGGGCAGACAGGGCCTTCCAAAGGCTTGTCAGTTTTGAGATTGGGAGGTTATAATGACTGTTAATCTGCATCCCCTCCTCTGAACCTTTGTCAATGTACAAATAATAGATGGGATTTTTAGGTACCTAAAGCTTCTCATCAACCTGTAAAGGAGCTTGAGCTTCTTAGTAAAGACTAATGTATTCTTGTCTAATAGCAAAAGCAAGTATTGACTCTTTCAGCCACTGCCTCTTTGTGCATTGCAGATTACTCATGGACCTTTTGGGGTTGGGTGGGGTTTTGTTTGTTTTTCTGAACTTTCCATCCCAGTTGCTTCCAACATCTTCTTTCTGTGAAATGAAGTTCAGGTTTGAAGGCATGTGGTGAATGGTGCTTTGTGACACTCATTATAAAGTTACCTTCCGTTCAATGGAAGTTGAAAGCACTGGCAAACTTTTTTCTCTCCCATCGTGCTGTTGAACAGAGACTTCTGAAAGAAACAATGGGCTTATGCTCATTGTGTCAATGTAGTCAAGATTTCCAGTGTAAACTTTAAGTATTAAGCTTAGAAAATTTTTAGACCCCATATGACTATTCTGTCCTGCATTTCTGAAGTTGGCTTACAAAACATCCTGCTTTCATGGAGAGGCCAGGAAATTGCTATCCAGACACAGTCTTTATCACGTCAAGCTGATCTAATTTAACTTTCTTCATTCTTATTTGTCAACACATGGTTTAATTTGGCTTTTTAGGTCCCTATCATTACCAGTGACATTGCCTATTTTCTCAGTGGTTTAAATAGACCATGAGAGGATTGGAGGAAACCTCCTCTGTTAAGAAATCAGCTAGAGGGTAGGGAAAATGGCGGTGGCTGAAGGGAATCACTAGAAGGGTTCTTGAAAATGAAAGCTGCATGCTTGTGATAGGCTTCTGTGCTAAATACTTGTTTTAGGTCTATCTCAAGGCCAAACTTTCACTGGTAAATAGGCTTGCATGACAAGAGCTAACTTTATACTACCTGCATATATCTAATCTTCATAGCAGCTGACTATCATGTTGCACAATGGCTGTAACAAAAAAATGTGGTGTTCTTAATGGTTCTGTTCAAATTATGTTGCTAAATCAGGAAAGGAAAAGCAATGGATCATGGTAATTAACCCTATTGCTGATATTTCTGTCTTCTGAGGATGAGTTTAAATTGCACAATTCAAAAGAACATCTAAAAATTTTCTTAATTCTCTATTCTGCTAAATAACATCATACTCTCATTGTTGCATGAGGTGAATGCTTTGACCCTGAGGTTAGCTCAGTTGGTTAAAACTTGGTTGCAATAATGCCAAGGTCATGGGCTCAATCACCTGTGTGGGCCATTGACTTAAGTGTTGGACTCGATGATCCTTGTGGGTCCCTTCCAACTCAGGATAGTCTGTGATTCTATGATTCTGTTAATTGAAAAGGGTACTGAACCTGCTTATGTTTTCTCAAGACAAGCAGCAATATTCTTTGCAGTCTCAAGTGGCAATCTAATGATGCTTTCAACTATGGTGTGAAAATATTTTGTTTGCAAACCTTTGTGTGGCATTAATGAGATCGTCCAATTATTAAGTCCCTCTTAACATCCTCATAGCATACTCCCAGTTAAAAGAATTTTGCAACTAGATAAGAGTTAGGAAAAATTATTTAAAAAAAAAAACTTCTGTAGATACAATTCCAGGTCAATAACTTACAATTACTAGTATTGTAAAAGAAAGGGATTTGCCTCTGACACAATTTTTATAATTATTTTTTTATTAGCAGTTTTACGGTAAAATCTTTGCTCCAATTTTCAATCAATACTCAGTCCTCCTGAAAACCTCCTCTAATGACATGCTAGTACTTCTGCAACAAATTATTTTACTGTCTGTACAGATTTCTGACCTGTGTTATATCTTCTTGGTCAGAAAAAGCACCAACCCTCAAACTCTTAGTGAAATTCCATTTTTCAATGTAACCTTTTTTATGGTTTCATTCATCTATATTAAAACACTTGAATTGTGACATTAGCTTAAAATTGAAGAATTTGTAACATGTACCAGGTGTCTGAGTCATAACTCTAAAGCTGAATTTTCAGGATAACCCAGAAGACCCTAATGTGTCCCACAAATGAACTTGAACCAGTGTTTTCAAAGACTGGAAGAGGTGTCCATAGATTTTCTACCAATTCCCTCACACTTCAGTGTAACCTGTTGTCATGGTGCTTAGTCTTTCAAAGACATCTGCTCATAGAGTTTATTCTAGGAGTACTTTTTTAATCAGTACACCTTTCTTTTTCTAGCTCAATGTTAGATCAATAATGAATTTCTTCATTTTGTGTTGGTCTTTTTGAAAAAACACAGATGTCTCTGAAATACAGTTCAATGGAAGGGGAAAATATATGCAATAACCAGGCTAAGCTAGAGAAGTTTGAGATAAAGTTCTGCTATTGAGATGTGTACCCTATGATCACTGATAAAGAAGAATAAGAAGTGATAGCAGATAATCAGAGCAAATAAAAAATTTTAAATGGAATTAGAAGGCTTTTGTATACCACATCTCAGAGCAAAATTTGGAATTAATTAAAAAAATGAGCTAGCAGCTTGAAAGGCTGACATATCAGAGGTAAGCGCTATCAGTAAACCTTAGCATAACATAAAATTCCATCAAGCAGAGTAGACAGATTATGGCAGAGAACTTGGAGGAGAAATGACCCCAGATTACCTTCCCCTTCAGGTTGAACTCAATTCTAACACACTTAGTTTCATTAGTAACAGCACTCTAAATGTTTCTGAGCCATGAAGCCCATGGGAATGGGTTGCATCTTGCGGTAGTGACAGTGACATAGGGAAGGGTGCAACAAGAGCATAAACTCAACGTTTACTGTTTTCTATAAGAATTTTCTGCTTAAAATGGTTTATTAGCTGTTGAGCTTGTTGTCTCTAAATACATTTTTCATCCTGCTGTGAGCAAGACTTTGATTGAAAAATCGAAAGATCATACGCTGATGATGAAATGTAATAGAATTCAGGAAGAAAGCTGTCACTGTAGTGGGATACTTCTCTTTGATGTAAATATTTAATATGTATGAAGAGCCTTGGCTTTCCCCTAGCAGTGCACAAAAAGCGGAATGTTGCTAGCTATTTACCCCACAGAGCTTTGGAGAAGCCTGACTGAATTGTTCAAGTAACAGTTTGTGTATTGCTGTTCTCCCTGGGCTGTACAACCAAACATTGCTTGTTTAGCTTAGTCTGCAATCTTAAAATTACAATACATGTCAATGGAAAGGAAATTGATAATTTTGGTGTGCTCAGGACCCATTCATTTCCTGCAGATCAGGTATAGTTGTCATTATTTCTACTAAGCAGACTGGGACTCTCTCATAGCTGCTTAAAAGGCTTGGAGATTTGCATAAAATCAATGACACCTAGGTCTCCAGACGCTTGAGGATAAATGTAAATCAGGAAAAAAATGGAGGAAAAAGGCTTTTCTTCACTGGAATCTGCAGAAGATGCTGAGGTAATGTAAGGCAGTTGTGCAAGGAGAGAAATTGCTTCTTGGAGCAATAATTGAGTGAATTAACTGGTTTGAAGATCCTCTTTTCTCATCTTCACATATCTAATCTTACAGAGAAGGAACAGTCCCATGTGAGGTCTGATGGCACACAAGGCAATAGCAAAACTGTTCTCTGATACACCTACTGAGAAGAAGCAGTTATTTTTCCTGTTTCTTGATGTTTCAAGATGTTGTTAGGATTTAGCTTAATATTAAGATAATACTGTATAAAGAAAAAATTACAGATAGAACATAAGAACATCAGAACAAGTGCTTATATTGTATTATTCATAAGCCAAGAGATAAACTTCAGAGTTTTAATTCATTCTTTTAACTTAAGCATTCACTTTGATTATAGGGACATAATTAAGATGGGTAATTATAAACCCTGTGTTTCCTGGTAATATATTCATGCAATAGTAGCTATAGCATTTTACAATATCAACCTCATATGTAAAGCAAATTATCCATTTAGTTTGAATGATATCACTAGAGCCAAATTAAATTCTCTGATAAGCACAACTATTCATTAGTTGGCTGCACATTATCTAAAAGCCACTTGTATCACAGTAACAAAGTTGGCATATTATCCTATACTGGATACATTTGCTCTCAAAAGCATAATACACAAGTTTAACTAGATCTGTTGAGGCCATTTGAGTTCTCAGTTTCCTAATTAGCTTGACTTTAATTGCTGCTGACACATCTGTCTTAGAGTTGATTTCACTGAGTTTCTGACAAGCTGCAAACTCTCTTAGGCAGGCTAAGGTTTACTTCTGAAATGTAAAAAGGAGTTTTCAATAAGCAGCTGTGTGAGATCCTCTTGAATGCATTAGTTTATGCTGTTTAATTTTAAAATGCACTTTTAATAGTATATTAAGTGCTGGAGAGATGCTTTCAGGTATTTAAATGAAAATAAATAAAATATTGACTAAGCTGAACTCAGTAGCTCACTGAAATAAACTAAAGAGTTGTATTTCAATTTCAAACAATGCACTTGCAGGATTTATTCCAGTTCAAATCAATGCTTAAAACTCTAAATTTTCAATTGAATTGGTGCAAATTTTATGCACAAGAACAAAATCTGAGAAGTACTGTTACACTATTCTGAAATCTGCAGGATGAATTTTCTTTACCTTGAGCACTGTCATCTTCCAATGTCTTAGTACACAGTTTTTTCATAGGCCAGTGTCAGGGTAAGGTAGGACAATAAAGTACCTTTTCTCTGTCCATAGCATAGTAGAAGAGAGATGCTCCTCTCAGTCCTTTTCTTCATAAATAAAATATAAAAGAGTCATGCACACCTGCACCTGTCCTGGATAATGATTTTGGCCTGGCAATTTCAAAACAGCTTTAAAAATAATGAGGGACAACTTCCATCTTATAGTTTCATTGTTTCATACCAATTTTCTGATGCAGAATTCCAGGTTGATAAGACAATACAGGAGCTGGGATATCTCTTGTAAACATGAGTAGGCAGTTTCATCTAGAAGATACCAGTTTCCAGTGATTTACTGGGTAAAAAACCTGGATGGCTGAGCCCAGACAGTGTTGATGAATGGAGTTAAAACCATCTGGCAGCTGGTCACAAGTGATGTTCCCCAGAGCTCAGTAGTGAAGCCAGTCCTGTTAATACCTTTTTAACAATCTGGATGAGGAGATCGAGTGCACCCTCAGTCCGTTTGCAGGTGTCACCAAGTTAGGTGGTAGTATGGATCTGCTGGAGGATAGGAGGGGTCTGCAGAGGGATCTGGACAGGCTATCTTGATGTGCCAAGGCCAATGGTATAAGGTTCAACAAGGCCAAATGCCAGGTCCTGCACTTCAGTCACAACAACTCCATGCAATGCTACAGGCTTGGGGAAGACTGGCTGGAAAGCTGCCCCCTGGAAAAGGACCTGGGGATGTTGGTCAACAGTTGGCTGAACATGAGCCAGGGGGCAGCAGGAGCCAGACTGGTAGCAGAATCCAGTCCAGGGTGCCCGCTGGCCAGACCTCTGGTATTCAGGCCAAGTTTTTCCTTGAACCGATTGGCTGGTCCTCCAGTATCCAGGTAGGGTTTGCTCTGTGTTCCAAATACGGTGAGCAGAGTTTCTCACCACATCTCAGATTGTAAGAATTCTGGCTTGTCTGTCGGCCTTTGGTGGTCTGCAGGACGTCTCTCGAGGCTCATGCAAGGACCTCAGCTCTGTGTGCAAGATGTCTCCCGGAGCTCCTATAAGCAGCTCAGCATTGCAGCAGCTAAGCAAACTCTGACCTGAGTCAATGTAGAAGCAAAACTCTCTCTTATCAGTTAATTGGTCTATTACAGCTGGCCCTCCCCACAGTGTACTGAATATCTACAATTCTCCTTAATTTTATGGAGGTTTTTGGTGCTATAGAGCCATGCCAGAGTGAGTGGAGGATGGTTCTACCAGGACCAAAAACATGGCTGCATGGACTTAAATTTAGGTAGGTAACCTTGACGTTTTACCCAGGTTTTACCAAGGTTATTTACACAGTAAGACACCACTCCCATTTAACTGGATCAACTTAATGTTTCTATTAATATCATGCTATTAAGTGTTATTTGCTACAACACTTTCCATGTCAAGTATTATACATGAAAAAGATTTATTAGTAGGTAGAAAACAATTCCCATCACTGGCTTCATTAAAGAAAAAAATATATTTCCAGTGTGGAAGATAATTTCAAGGTCATATTTAAAAAAACAAAAAAACAAACAAAACAAAACAAAACAAAAACAAACAAACAAAAAAACCCCAGTGGAATCTGGAAGATTCAATTTAGTTTACATTTTCACACTGCCTGAAATACTTGTTTATATGTGTGGTAGTTTTGACTTTAGTTTCAGTTTAGGCCTTATTCAGGCCTCGGTTTTAGCAGTTCTCAAAGGATGTGACATAGATTAGAAGGGACAAACATCACCTGACTTAAGGAACTAAAGAGGTATTTCATATCATCTGACATCAACAAGAAGTGCCAAGGGGGTATAAAAAGAGAGGGAGGAGGAGTTTCTGTCTCTTTCAGTCCCTGCTCCTCACCTGGGAGGACGTGCTGTTCTGACTGCTGAAATTAGGCCCTGCTGCCGTCTGCACTGTTGTTTATCCAGGGAGGTGAACATTTTCTTGTTAATTTCTCTCTCTCTTGCTGGGAGGTTTCTTGGGAACAGCTTTTTGGAAGGTTTTCTGAGGTTTGGGTGGTTGGAATTTGGGATATTAACTCTAGTGACTCAGTAGAGGTGTTATTATTTCTTTTCGTATTTGTATATGTATGTGTTATATCATATTCTGTTTTAAATTTTCTTTTCTTCTGTGTAAATATAAAAACCTTACCATTTCAAAGCTTTATTTCTAAGGGGTTTTTTTTCCTCACTTCCTTTCCCTAGGAGAGGGTTCTCTGACTCTGTATTGGGCAGTTGGCATTTTGCCAGCTCAAACCATAACAACATAGTATGAGACATGAATCATTGCCCATTGTTTGGCTGCTTCAGAAGAGTTGGGTTTGGTCAGCTGAAGAAGAAGTCACTGAAGAGATTAAAGGTGAAGTTGGTCTTTTGATTTGTGGACTAACTTGTCCAAGTCTGTACATATAGAGACAATAGACCTAGTGAAAGAAGAGAGAAAGCTCTCCTCTTCTGCTAAAGCATGTTGATGTTCCAGGGAGCAGTAGAAGGAAGAGAACCTGTTTTGTTGATAGGAGCTCTATATCTTGCTGTGCTGAGCTCAGATTCCAGATGAGAAAGAAGAAAGATGACAGCAATCCAATCCAGAAAAGGATTTTGGATAGGTCATATCTTCTTAGTGTTGCCATGGTACTTATTAAGTAAGGATACATTTGAAACCTGGTAGTAAAATCTGACCAATTTACTGAAGACCAGAAGATCATAGAAACTCTGTTGTAGTTGAGTTGATTAGCATTTTGGATTCTTCTACTATTTACAAGACTTTACCAAAAAGACTGCTCAAACAGCTTTCAAAGTGACAATTCTCTCCAGTCTGTTTGTTCTGATTGCTGGCTTTTCTTAGCATCCAGCATTTATTGGTTCTGCTTGAATATCTGAAACCTGTAAAACAGAATAGTCAGTGGTGGATAATGTGAGTAGCAAATATATTTGTTGCCATGAGAGCGGGAGCAAAAGTGTATTCACATAAAACTTTGCTACAAATAAATCTCTCTTCTTTTTATAAAGTTAACTTTGTAGTCAAATGTAGAGCTTTAAAAGTAGCCACATTTATAGAACATTTTATTAACTGGTATTGGGGCTGTCCCAGTTTTAGCACTTGTGAGTCTCCTGGGTTGGGTTAAGAATTCTCAGAATGATGCCTCTAAATTTATCTTGGTTGTCCTACCTACCCACATAATGTAAACAAAGTTGAGTGCGGAGACAAGGACTTCACCACGAAAATCCATAGCATTGATAGTGAAGACATTTATTTCACACAGCACACAGGTTATATAGGGTTACAGGTACATCTTATTGGTTAAAGGAATCACAACTCAAGCACGTTAGAACTTTTAATTGGATACAAGCTCATATCTCACAAGCTCCAAGTTTACATTATCTCATCCTGATGTTTTGAGGTTCTGTGTCCGGAGAAGCTAGGCCTAGAGGCACTCCCTTAAGAATGTACTGTTAAGGAGCAACTAAGGCTCGTTAGCAAACACCAGGTGTTCGGCCTTGCATATTTTCTCTAACTGCAAACAACCTCTCTTGCTGGCATATCAGCAAAATTCTCATGACTTAGGGCACCAAGCTTCTCAACCCTGGAGCAGCTTAGATTGTTCATAAATCCACTTTTCTGCAATAAATCTCTCAACACCCACACTTTTAAATTTTACTAGTTCTCTCAGACAAAATCAGAGGTGATTTGCTCTATGATATTCTTTTGGGAAAGGGATGAGAGAAAGCTCACACATTCTGAAAGAATCTGAACTAAGATGATTAGCATGTGAGACAAAAAAGATGCCTATTTTTTGTCTAGTTATCTATTCCTCCTCACAAAGACTGGAGTGCACACTATAGAGATTATACAGTTTTGATTTTTTTGTTTCAGTTGTATATGTGGCCATGTCCCTGTGCGTAGCTTCTATAAATATTCTTTAGTTTTTCTACACCTCTGCAATTATTTACTCTGAAAGCAGTGGCTTTACTCGATTTATGTCAATGAATGTCAGCTGTGGATTTGGCACACTGTCTTCAGAAGGTTAGATTAATTAAATTGAAAATTTATATTGTCCATTAAACTATTTCAAAGATAAGAAAACTTGAAGCTTCACTTTGTCTTTCTAAATGCAAGCCAAATCTTAACTTACACTTGTAACCAAACAAAAAGGCAACAAAAAAAGAAGTAACTCCAGTTGGTCCAATACATATTATGTCAATTAAAGGACTCTACTTTGAAAATTACATTCAGGTCTGAATTATGCAACTCTAAAGATACAGAAAACAAGCCCCTGCTTCTCTTTGGACACTTTCATGGCAATACAGACTCATTGAAAGAATCCAGGTATACAGGCAATGTAACTGACAATGGTAGGTACGAGGCATATTTTATGAAGAAGAAAGAGGGTTAAGGGGTTTTGGAGAAGCTCTCTTTTTCCTTTCTTAGTGAGATTAAGAAGAACACTTTTCAGGTTAAGAGTCTCAGACATGCAACAAAGGCAGAAGTAAAAGGAAAAGCCTCTGAAAAGCACATGACCCTTTCATGCTTGAATCTGCATATTGGCCTACCTAAATCTCTTTCATTTGGACTTTATGGTTTTGATAGGCAGGGAACTACACTGCATGAATGAATGAATGAATGAATGAATGAATGAATAAAACAGAATTATCTGAAATATAGATGATATAAACTTAAGATGAGAGTATTTCAAGGTTTTTATGAAACGATGGTTCTTGGCAGAACTTAGACATTGTCAGAGGGCAAGTCATACTGTTTATCCTACTTCTCATAACTTTTGCAGCAAAGTTTCTCTAACAGCCATTGTTGGAGACTTGATAGTGGGCTACACGGGTTTGTAATCCAAACCCCAGGGGCATCACCTGTCATTTGTGACTCTAATATAGATTCTTGTGTTGAGAAAGACAGGGGATTTTACAGATCTTTGGTTTTATTTGTTTTGAACTTTGATGGAAATTTTATTGGCACCTACAGGAAGTATTCCTTGACTTCAGTACATCTATTTGTTTCAATTCTGTGGAACTAACCCAGCAGAATTTAACAATCAGAAAAAAACATATTAAAAAAAAAAGACTATCACCTTCTGTTGATTCAGTTTCCCTTTTATACTCATGACTTCTGTTCACACCTGATGAGACATCTTTTTTTCAGTCATTTGCAGATCAGCTCTAGCTTGGACCTATTCTTTGCAGATCCTTCCAACTTCCATCATGCTGTCTTATTGCCTCTCTCTGTCAGAATCACATGGTCTTTATTTTGACAGCTGTACGTTTTTTTGTTCTTTCAGGGAAGATCAGCGCACTTGTCTCAACACTTAGAAACAATAGAAAGGAAGAGTTCCTTTAATTATCTTAACTCTCCTTACCTCTCTGCTTAGGGCCTGTCTTGGTTTAGGAATGCTACTCAGCCATTTCATGTTCCCACTGAAACTCCAAACCACATGACACTTGCTTGGTTCCCCCATTCTCTCCTTCTGCCTCTTGCTGCAGTGGGATTGAGAATTGGAGGCACAAAGGAAAAGGTAATGGGTGAAATAAGAAAAATTTAGCGGAAACAGCAATCAGATAAGAAAATAAGCAATAACAGCAACAATATTAATAACAAAAGATATAACAAAAGAAACTGTTCAGACAAAAACCACTTTCTCCCTGGAAGACAGACCCTTTCCCCCACTCTGGCAATGAGGTGAGGTGGTATCAAAAAACCTCTAGATCCTGGCCATGCCCCAGCGTGGCTACTGCAAAAAAAAAAAAAAAAAAAAAATTTATCCCAGGGCTATGCAATGTTGTTTGCTTGTGCCTCATTGCACTGTACCGATCTGCCTGGAATCACAGAGTGGTCAGAAATGGCTTCCCACAAAGGTGTATAGCTGTACGAAAGCCTCTCATGTCCTAGGAGGGTTCACTGCTGGTAACAATGCTTTTTCCTACCTTTACTGAATTCCACAATAATCTGATTATGATGTATTATCCGTTTCTTTTAAAAAGAAGAAAGCTCAAGTGCAATTGATTGGAATCAATTGTCTTATTGAACAGTGTAAATAATATCTTCTATCCAAATTAAATACAATTGTTATGGTTGGATTTCTCATTTAAAATTTAATAACAAAAGCAGATTGGGAGGTTTGTGGATCCCAGATTTTTATGTGATTGCTACAGCAACAGCTGAACTAAATATTATGACTTTTTCTTGTAAGAATGGGATGTGCTTGAACCCCACATTAGTTCTCCCTGACTAGATGTGACTTTGGCTCTACCAAGTGCTTTCAGGCCAAGTGCTCCCACTGGGCTCTGGAGGAGGCTGAGCACATGCAGGACAACAGTATGAATCTGCTTAGCTCCTGCCTTCTGACCCAGGTAATACTGTACTTGAAGGAGCTGGGCACTTCTGGTAGTGTCACACATGGAGACACAGTGGGGCAGTCCCAGGTGGTCACAGCCAGTTCTGACCACCTCTGGCAGTGTGCTGCTTAGGTACTTTTGAAGAAGTGGCAGAGGGGACATAAAAAAGCACATTGTGGAGACACAGCTAGGAATGTTTTCATGGGAGCAGTTATTCCTGAGAGATTGCAACCTGCAGGTGGGCCATGCTGGGGCAGAGCAGGTTGCTAGTGCTGCAATACTATCAGTCAGTGCAAAGTTGCTACAATAGCATGGAACAAAGCAAGATTGATGCTAGGTCAGATTTAAGTCCATAGCTGGGATTTGCAAGCAAGACATATGGGCTGAAGAAAATCTGCAACAGACAGATGAATTTCTAAACAAATTCCAAAATTTACTAAAACTTTTGGAAAATGCTGGAATCACTGGGCCTTCATGTGAGTTTATTAAGGGCCTGAACTTATTATATGAAAATTAGTATCTCAATCCTCATAGACACTTGCCTTGTAAATTCTGGTTTCAGCCAAGGCAGAGAAACTGAGATTATATATAAATTGGATATAGAATTTTGTGAGATGTTTCTGACATTGTCTAATATGGCAGCAGCTTTTTTAGAAGTTAAATTTCATAGTCAATGTAGTCCATATGAAAATGGGATTAATAAGGAGATTGTCAACTGAGGCATTATCAAAGAGCAGTTTTTTAGGGGATTTTGATAGTGGCTTTAAAGGAGAATGTGTTTCCTGAAAAGAACTGGATATATGTTTAAATCTTGGAAATCAGATGTAGAAATACTACTGTTAAAATTTGCCAATGTCTCATAATGTGAAGTTGTAAATGACAGTACTCATATGGACCCATCTAGAGCAATTGGACAAAGGGTCTGCATTGGAGAGGATGAATGTTGACTGCCAAATGCAGTGCTTGCAATTGAGAGAAAGGACACTGCTCAGACAGGAGATTTGATAATGTTATCCTGGTCTTTACTAAAGTTGAAAGTCATGGGGAACATGATAAGATAAATGGGAAAAACCCTCTAATATGACAGGTCAGTGAGAAGCTATTCCAAAACAGGTCAACAAGGATACGTAACAGAAAAACAAAGCATGCTTTTTGATAATGCGAAGAGTAGTTCATGTTGGAAAAAAAATTGCCTAGAAAGATTTTGATTCTCCATCCCTTGAATGTTCTGAATCTTTCTAGAAGAGAGGCTGTTGTCCAAACATGAATTTTGGCATGGGCCTGATGTAGAAACAGCTGCACAGGGCTTTGTGTTATAAAGCTTGTCAGTCAAAGTATCCATAGTACTGTCTTTTGTTCTTCAAAACAGTGCAAGCCCTATAATCTTAACTGTCCCAAGGATTTTTCTTGAAAAAATAATTGTATCTGGAAGTAATAAAAAAAAAGAAAAGAAAAAAATGCAGAAGTGTTAATCAAGGATTTATAAATTCACCGTTGTTCCAAATTTGAATGAAATCGGTAAGACTAGTTTGGATGAAGTGTAGCAATCAGCTGTTCTCTTTGCTTTGTTTTATTTTACTGCTTTTTTAAAAAAGCAAATTCAAAATAAACCATCTTATTCTGCAAGTGGTAGAACAGTCATTGATTTAATAGAGTTATTTGCAAAGATTTTTCTAAAATAAAATTTCAATCAAGATGATTTTATTTGGGTACAGTCTTTGAGATTGTACATTGCCTTGACTCATATGTCTGCGAAGCTAAATATTACAGCTATCTTTACTTGTACATTTTTGTGGGTTCTTACCTTGCAACATCCACAACTCCTGAGTCTTGCTCTACACCTTTTTCACTTTCTTAAGGAGAAAATGAAACACTAGCATTTTGTTTAATTGCAATTAAACAACATTTTTTTCTCTCTAAAAGGATCCATTTGTAACTGTACTACTACTTTCAGTGTTGACTTAGGTTGTCACAATTTATTCTTATGTATAAGAAGTAGAATGTTCTAGATTCTGCAATTAAGGTACCAAATCACTGTGAAAGGCAGTATCAGTGAGTCAAGATGAACCTTTATGTGTGTTTGGATCAAGCTGCTAGTGGAATTCTACAAGATGGAAACACTGGGAATGGGGTAATTTTTTCTACTTGTTAAACCAAATTTATATTAATGAAGACCCAATAACATTAATAGATTTCCCCTTAGTTCACACCAGTGTAAATTGGAGGGGAAATCAGATCCCAAGCACTCTTAGGAAAATAATGAAAATCAAATCTGTCTGTCTCCACTCTGGAGCTGTAATGAAGGCACCATAAACCATATTTTCCATCTGCATCTAATGAGCGATTTTTTATGTCACCTGCAGACTACTGCACTTATGGCCATACTGGAGAATCACTGTTTCACCAAAGTGATTTATGTGCCTCAAGGTGTGTAGAGTGTTGCTTCAGAAAGTGTTGTAAGGCAGGCCTGTGCTTTCTTCCCTATGACTACTCTTGTACTCTTGATGTTCTGGAGGAAAAAAGAACATCAATGTCGAAAAAACCCCCAACTCAACAACTTCTTAGAGAAGTTCAAAGCACTGCATACTCTTGGCACTGTCATATTTGCCCCTACAGGTTATTTGATATAGTTGATAAAGACAGTCCAATTTTATAAGTGTAAACCAGATGTTTTGACACATTGGTGCGTATTCTGTATAGTGGATGGGTGAACCTGCAGCAGGTTGAGGTTTGTGGCTATGGATAAAGAAAGGCTTTTATTCCTCATCCTCTTTAAATTATATGGCTTTCACTTTCAACTACTTAGTGAGCAGAAGTACTAGACCACATTTGGAGAAACAAAGACTACTAGTATGTCACAGAAGCCAGAAAATTTTCTATATGCAGGAAAATGCAGTTTGGGAAGGTAAAAATAAGGAAGTGATTAAAATACCTGGTAACACTAGAGTGTTCTGATTCTCTTAAGTATTGCAAATAGATCTGATGGCACAGTGGAAATAATTATCTTTTGCATCAGAATGAGATCAGATTATACAATGAATACGCCAGCGGAAGTTTTACCCTAACTCTCGTGATGCTTAAATTTAGTTATGAAAGTGATCAGAGGGCTGGAGCACCTCCCTTATGAGGACAGACTGAGAGACCTGTGGTTGCACAGCCTGTAGCGAGGTGAAGATCAGCCTCCTCTCTGAGGCAGCTAGAAACAGGATGACAGAAAGCAGACTCATGTTATGGCATGGGTTGTTTAGAATGGATATTAGGAATTTTTTTTTTCACAGAAAGAGTGACCAGGCATTGGAACTGGCTGCCCAGGGAAGTGGCAGAATCACCATCCCTGAAGGTGTTTAAAAGATGTGTAGTTGTGGCACCTGGGGATATGGTTTAGTGGAAGGGTTGGCAGTACTGGGTTAATGGTTAGACTCAATGATCTTAAAAGTTTTTTCCAAGCTAAACAATTCTATTATTCAATTATTTAGTATAATCAAAATAGATTGGGAGAAAAACAAGATTGTACATAGCGTGTAACAAAATCCTACCAAGGTGGAGATTTTGAAAAAGTTTTGCAACCAGGATAGAATTCTGTGAGTTTGGAGCCTCAGCACTTACTTTTTCAGCTCCCTTATTTTGTACAATTTAAATTAGGCTGGGATCTAAGACAGGAGGTGTCATATGTATGATATTCCCTTTGTTATTAAATGTAATTTATTTAGAATAATTTCTTGTAAATGAAATTAAATTTCCATATAAAATTATTCATTGGAATTCCAATAAATTCTTTCCTTTTCTCTTGCCTAAGAATACTGGAAACTGAAAGTATCAAAGTGAAATTGGGAAGTAGATGTGTGACTGATATTTTTGTGTTAGACTCTGAACTGAACACTTTATGGGCAGAAGCTGCACCAAAAAAGTGCAGGTGTTTACTGCTCTCTACACAAGACATGGTGGTCTGCTGTATTTTTATTCTCTCTAGGGTAACTTTGCTACCAAAACAAACAAACATTTTTGGTTTTTAAGTTGAGGCTGGAAGTTCATCATATCCTCCAAAAGGGCCTGACCTTGCAGTCAAGTACCTGGCTCCAATTTTTTTTCCATCTTACTACTCTTGTGTGCTGGTTTAAAGGTAAAATGGCAGGAGAAACGAACTCAACACAAAAGAGATTATAAGTCAGTTACAATTTAATAACAATATTACAATAAATGCAATGGCACAAAGAGAAATTGGTCTCAACCCACAAAACCCAGACGTATAACCCAGCACCCTGGGGCACAAACACAATGGTGTTTGGTGGCCCCTGTGCTGAAACCTACATGGTTCCACCAAGTCCAAAGCAAAAGGAAGTGAAGAACCTGTTAGTGCAGATGACAGCTGCAGTCTGCCGAAGTGGTGGTTGCAGTCTGCCGAAGAGTGGGGGTCTCCTCCTGTTGAGGTTCTGGTCCTCCTCTGGATCCGACGAGTAGTCCCCTGAGGTCTTCAAACCCCCAAATTACGTGCCCTCAGGTCCAAGTGGGAGCACCCAGTACCTCCCCCAGGGCAGGGAGTTACACAATGGGTGATCTCACTCTGTGAATCATGGGGTATTTGGAATCATTGATGGCCCATTAGCAGACATGACACCTCAGGCTGGGTGTGGAGGTGCTAATGACTTGCTGGAAGGGAGTTATCACAGCTCTTATCTCCCAGGTGTCTTTCACACCCAGCTCACACCCTGAGGGGTCGGGTGTGCCCTGGGCAGCTGCTGCAAATGGTCCATTGTTAACAGTTCTTGGGAGATGAATAGAGGGTGTAGGATACACTTTGGTCACCCCCACACAGTGATAAACTGGTCCCATCTGCTGAACTAGGACATCTTGTTAATGCTTTTGTGCTAAGATGGTGTGCTTTCATTGTGATTCAAAACCTCACTTGTAAATAATGTTCTAGAGCCCATGGCTGATCCTATGTGCCATAGTTTAGAAGAAAACTAAGATATTTATATGAACCAGAAAAGAGGAGCCTTCCCCAAAGAATCATCACAGCTTTGAAATTTAGGAATTTTAATCAGAAAAGATATACAGAAACAAAGGATACCAGTTCTCACTTACAAATATGTAGATATTATACAAATTTATATATAACCAAAACTAGGACAGAACAAACAACTACACTGTACCTCCAAAAGAAAAAGAACAAACCCTTTAAATGAAACGGAATCTTTGTCTTTGCTCCTTTTGGTGCAATTATATTTACGGACAGCAGGGGTTGCTGCCACACCTCAGCTAGCCCCAAAGTCACACTCCTCCAATAAAACAAAGATGAAAAGGTGAGGTGTGAGGTATGGACTCCTCCAAATGAGTCACGTGGGAGATGAAAGCCACAAATAAGGATGGGGTGGAACGCTCTGGCAGGCAAATGCAGAATTTTCTCTTTGTCCTCCAGTCAGGGACTACCAAGTAGGGACAGGAGCTGGCGGTGGTGGTACTCACTTCTCTGCAGACAGAAAGCTGACTCAGGAAAGGGAAATCCAAGGCCCTCTCCCTCTGACAAGCAGCACAAAACACCAGAGCTGAGCTAGGGTTGTGGCTGGCTGAAACTGGGGCAACTCAGCTCCCTCCAAACACCTTCACAAGTCCAGAAAACAATGGCTTCCATTCACCGCTGCTAGCAAAAAAAGTGACGTCCTCCCCCTTCAGAGAAACCTATCCCTCACCCCACACCTCCTCAGCAATCAAGTTGGAATTCAAAACAGTTGGCCACCCACTTTTCATATCTAGTGGCATAGGGGTTGGGCATTAGCTCCCAAATTCTGTGTTGGAGAGACAATTTCGTTAGGGTTCAAAACTACAACACTATGGCATCAGAGCTTATCAGAAAACCATGTGCAGTTTAATGAAAACAGAGGGAAAAATTTAAAATAAAATAAAAAACCTTAAAGTATATTTTGCTACACTGCTCATCTTCCTGGAGATGGGTTAAATCATCTCTACAAATATACATAGGGCTCCAAAATACTTTCAGTGACCAATCTGAACAGGTGTCTCTCCTGGTGAGTGGTCTCCCTCGGTGATGCTGAGAGCACAAAAGTGTGGCAGCATTCACTTCCTACAGACACGGAAAACTGCACAGCTTCTCAGGGCTCTCAGAGTTTAGCCTCCTGTGCTCAAGGCTAGCTCTGATGCAGTGTAGCTGTGTTACTGTGGGGAAAAACTGTGTCAGAGCAGGATGGTAGTTGCCCTCCCCCTATCTCCTGTCTTACTCAGGGGTTTTGTTTATGCTCAACCAGCCCCTTGCCCTTGATCCTTGCCTTGATTACATTGCAGCTGTGCCTGTGGCTGTCCATGGACTTTGCTGATCCTGACTTGATCTGATTTATTGCCTGCCTGGCTTGACCTCAGGCCTGTCACATCCCTATAGGCTGGCTCTGTGATCTGGATTCTTGGATGATCCTGCTTAGTGTCACTGATCAGAGCACCTCTGTGCTCTGTGTTCAGCACGTCACAGTACTGTGCTTCTTGTCGATGAAGACACTGCCTATGCCTGCATTGCTGTCATCCTCAGTCCCTGTCTCACTCCGTAAAAAGTAGCCCACTCTTGCAGCTCCCTGAAGGAATTGATGTGCAATTATGGTGACTTACTGCTGATGCTCCACTTGTTAAGCGACTCCACATCTAGTCAGAAGGAATTTTTCTGGTGTACTATAGCTCCAGTTTGTTCTCTTTTCAAATTTCCCAAAATAAGACACATGTCTTCTTGTACAGGGATTAAGATATGGCTGTGTGTATTAGACAAGGCTCATCCTATTCAGGATTAAATGTTCTTAATAGTAATTACTTGTTCACATTACAATGCCTCCTGCATCTCCCAGTTAAGAGTAATGCTTTATTCTACTAGGCACACAAATAAAAGCAACCCAGGGGAATAAATGCACATCAGAGAGGACAGATAGGATACAGTGAAGTAAATAGAGCAAACCAGGGAACAAACTTTTCTGTGTTAAAAAACAGTCAGGATTTTGTTGAAAACAGACAATTCCAGCGTTGTAAAAAATTGATGCAATTTATTAATTTATTTGTGTAGGAAAATTACATCAGTGCTCCTAGCTGAAAACCTGCTGCTGAGCATTTTGGAAGGCATTTCTGTCACTGCACTAGTTAGCTGCCTAGTTCTCTGAGGTTCACGCCTGCCTCAATTGCTCAGCCTGTTGGGCTGCATGCCAAGGCAGAATGCTGCATGTCCCAGGGAGATGTGCAGCCCCCGTGTTGGTAACTGGAGAGCTCAAGGTGGAAAGCTACTATTTGCTGTTGTAAAACTCATCTATTTTAGCTCGCTATGGTAAGCCTGTTACACAAGACTTCAGGGGAAGGTGGTGGTAGAGGCAAAAATATGAGTAGGTGTGAAGGATCCAGATTATCACAAACTCCATCTTCCTCAAGAAGCCAAAGAGAGCCAAAGAAAGACGGAAGGATCTTTCCCAGTTGGTGGTGTGTCTATCTGCCTCCCACCTGCAAATAGAGTTAGGGTTCTTGTGATATGTATGTATGTATGGCTAGGCTTCGCAGATGAAGATTTGGGAAGGGCTCTACCCACGTGGGTGTGTCCTTTGAGCCCACGCAGTGGATTTTTTAGGTGAGGCACAGCATGTGCAAAACTGTCCCCACCCTTTAACTCCCAAGGTTCACCTGCCATAGCCAAGCGAGCTTGGATGGCAACAGTGAAGTCCTCAGGACCCAAATCCCCTCACTCCACTGCATAGCAGAACTGCCACCAGACAATGGAGCTCAGAACAACACTATGATTGAGTTGTTCTTTATAGTCTATGTGTCACTGTAACCCAGCTGCTGTTTCTAGATCAGTGCTTTTTTATTTTTCCCAGACTAAAAATTCTTGAGAATATGAATTGTTGCAAATCCAATGTAACTAAAAATAGTTCTGCTTTTACTAAGATAACTGCTTGTGGGGGATACCTAGTGCTGATATTTTGAAGATAACAACTTTCTCATTTCTGACTATGGAATACAGTAACTTATGAGACTACACTGTGAAGAACATTATGAATTTATTTATAATGATTTATCTTGCTCACCTGTCTCATGAAAATGAGACGTTTTATGAACAAGACAGAAATTAAGCCAACTGTAAGGAAATGCATTAGAGATCCTGAATGTTTCCAGATCCCATTAAAAGATGCTGAATCTGAATCTACAGAGAAAAAAAGATCCTGTTCAAAAATTGCACAATCTATACAGAAACTTACTTAAAGTTGTCGAGAAGCTACTTATGAACAAAGCGTGAGGAAAGCTGTGATTGCATTTCTCCTGTTTAACCCATTGTATGCACTTTAGTTTTCAGGTACAATTTTTTTGTTGTTGTTTAATGAAAGGCTTGTCATGTTTCACACAATTTCCTTCTCATTAGGAATGTAGCTGAGAGGTCAAAATCATCTGAAGAGATCTTTTGATGTAAGTTGTGTTTACAACTTGCTTCTAAAATGGATTTCAGTGAGAAAATACATATGATAGATCATCTTGCAAAACAACTGCATGTTTAGATTGCTGCTGTGCATAGATGACACTCAGTTTATTTCTCATAGTGAGCTGGTTCAAGCCCGGTTTCCTCCTAGAATGATGAGAAGTAGGAAAGTCAAGTTTGGGATGGAGAGCACTGTCTGATCCAGTTAACATGGAGCTGTTTTTCTCAGGGATCTTTCATGGAGGAAAAGGAAAGAGAATTCTGAGTCTAAACAGCAATCACAACATCCTTTCAGGAAGGAAAGCTTTTGGACCCTGAAAGCTAATCTAAGCCTGAAATACAAGGTCTCCCATTTACAAATGCCTTCCTAGTGCCTGGATTCTTGGTAGACGTGAGCCAAAGCATAACTTGCTTCAACAACTTCACTTACGGAACTGGGTCTCCTTTCTGTTGTGTGTAGGGAAGGTTGTTCTCCATGCACAGCAGTCAGAAAGCAACCCCCAAAGTCTTTCATTCAGACTGTTCAATTATTTTCCTGGTGTGGTCCCTATGCAACCTTTTCCAGGATACGCAGGAAAATCCAGGCAACAACTTCCTACTCAATGTAGTTCACTTGAAACTAGCTTAGTCTCTCACAAATTAAATCTGTACAGAGCAGTCTGTCTTACAACATATCTGCATAATCTAATTCTAAATCCCCATCTGTTAAAATAGAAAAGTTCTTAAAGACCAGTGAGAAGTGTTGCTGTTTTTTGGGGGGTTTTTTGTTTTTTTCTCCAAGCAGCCCGAATGAATTTTCTACTGATTCTCTCACTTACTGACAATTTATGCCTATATCTCAAAAACTGGCTCTCTCACGGCAAATAACTGAGTGTAAAAATTGGTTTTCATTGGTATCCCTCGGCCATTTGCAAATTTTGCTCATTAGAAACTTCAAGTCTACTCTGTACCATAATTTTCCTGCTTGAAAACAATGTAAAAAATCTTGTGTGTAATTCAGTACATATAAAGGACTGACACTGTGGTTAGAGTATTACTCAGGTAATAATGCCTGTGCATTGTTTGGATAGTTGTGGTCTTTGGGGAATAGCAGGCTGAGTACATGAGAGGATTGTTATGACTTGTAAAAGTCATAGTGGATACAAATTCTTTTTTTTTCTTCCTCTTTCCTATTTATTTTTCCCGTTTTAAAGACTTTTTTCAGCAAGTCTAATAGGACATTATCCAAATGGTCATCCCTACCAGAAATGGTTATGACTCTAGCTACTTGAGGTGTCAATTATAAATGAAATTTTTTATTAATAATTCTACCTACAGGTCATCACTGTCTGCCAGCTTTTTTAACTCATTTAGCCTTAGCTTTTCCTAGCATACTTTTACCTGGGAACTGGCCTATTAAATACAGAGTTTGTCTAGGTTTGAGGGGAAAAACCAAAATGTTTACCCACAAGCAGAGGAGGGGGTTTCCTCCACAATAATCACGCCACTCTTTATCAAATTTAAGAAAAGGAACTTGAATCAGAAAATGGATACAAGAAGGATAACTGTTCTTAACTGATTGATATATATATTTATATATACATATATACACACACACACACATATATGTAGGTATAGATATAACTGTAAACAGACCAGAGCAAACTACTTTCGCAACACCACAAGAAAAAAAAACAACAACCACCAAAACCAGCAGGTTTCCTCCTGGAGAAAAGTTATACTTATAGGCAGTGTCTGTCACAGCCTGGCTGGCTGCAGGATGAGCTCCCAGTCCCTCTTCAGCGAGACAGAGGAAGAGTGGGCACCCAGATAAATACTGTCTCTCCCTCTGTGTCCCTTGTCCCAAACGAAGAAGGAAAACTGGAAGCGGAGAACCACTGCGTGTCCTGGAAAGCAGATGCAACTTCTCCCTCCCAGGTTGCTGCCCCAGCTGGGGCGGGCAGGCCGCGACGCTGCAAGTGGTGGTGAAACTGGAGCAGAGACCGGGACCCCAAATGCAGAAACCAGGAGAACAGCCATGGCAAGGAGAAAAGAACCAGCTCACCAAGAAGCAGCAGCAGCAGCAACGAGGAGCAGGAGAAAAAAACGGCTTCCCTCCTCAGCAGCACACATACCCCGCTCCTGCGTTCAGCCAAGCTAAAAATGAAAATGTCCCCAAAACCAAAAGAGACAACCTGCCCCCCACCCAAACGATCAGGAAGAAGGTGGTAGCATTAACTCCTTCTTTTTGTTAACTAATGGCATGGGCAGTTAGTGGCAGGGGAGAGAATTTACATAATAATTCCAAACTACAACAGAGTTTTAATATGTCTGTTTGGTGCTGGACTGTTCATGAAATCTCTCTTCTGTCTGTCATCTGATAAATACTTTCTGTCTTTGTGTTGAGTTTTATTTGGGTTGTATTGTTTCCCACTCACATGCACACCCTCTGGTATCTGTCTTTTCTAATTCCCAAGGGTGCTGAATCACAGAAAAAACTTGAGTCAGGTACTGAAGGTCTGTTTGTATCAATGAGGACAAAGCATACTGGTGAGAGCTGAGTCTTCAAGAGAAGTACATTAGTGCTGTGGCAGTCTTGCATATCTGGAAGTCAGGTGGTCTCTTTTTGTCTCACTCTCTCCTTCAGATAAGTTTCCTTTGTAGTGCTTTGTCTGTAAAATGAGTGGGAATATGTACCTGTCCATGGTAGGAGGTGAGCATAGAAAGGGATGAGTAGAGATACAGGGTCAAATAAGCTTTGCTGCTGTTGTGGTAATATCTGGAAATCCAAGTCAAGCCTGCAACCTCATGCTGGGAGGCATTATACAAATACTTAGTGAGAGAGTAAGAAGCTTAAAGTGTATCCAGGTAAAACAAAAAGACCATAAAGAGGCAGGAAGATTTGAAGGTGATGATGTTGTGCTAGGAGGTGTTACTGAGCTGGAAAATGTTATCTATCCCGTAACATTAGTAGGTAATAGTATAATGCAAGGGATGGTTTCCTCCAAAGTAATTTGGTTTCAAACCTAGAAAATGAAAATTAATTTTTTGAACAAAAAAACTATGCTTTCTCTTTTAATGGTAACATGATGCATCATGAAATATTCATTCCCTTCCAAGTAACAATTGCTAAAGCTTTAATCATTGTTTCTTATCTGAATTACCAAATCACTATAAAAAGTCTTGGAAGTTATTGAGTAGTTTGAACAGGCTGTCTCTTTGCATGGTTTTCTGATGAGTTCTGTGGTTTTGTTGTTGTAGTAATTATAGGCTGTCTTAATTCAGATTTTGCTATCTGCCAATATGTCCCATTTCATTATAAAATATGCAATTAATGACTAATGGGCTCATGACTATATGAGCTTAGAGACATTGAAACAAGAGATTTCTCTACTGGGAAGATATTATATTCTCAACATATGGCCAGGGCTTTGGATTTTGTGGTACTGAAAACAGAGTATCTCAAAGGTTAACAAAGTGTGAATATTAAGATATTTGAATCTGATTTCAGATGATGTACTCCACATACAAAAAGCTGTATGCTTTGTCAGTCTCCTAAATGAAGCATAAATGAAAATGCAACTACAGGTGTCTCTCTCCAAGCAGTTTGTTGTTCATATTAGCAAACACAGTAGGACTGCTGAGGAAAATGCATCCTGCTTTTACCAAGGCAAGAGTTCACAAATCATTCTATAAATTAGTGTCTGAAGGGTTGCGCCGTAATTTTGCTGCCTGCAGCATGTACTTTGGATGCTGTAATAGACACACTAGAATTATCACATGAAATTATGAAAGGTTTGTGTATGTCTGATGTTGAAAGATAGAAGTTCCTCATTACAATACGAAAACTTCAACATGTTGAGATTTCCTGACCTGTTTGGTTGTGTAATGCTCTTCAATATGCTTCTGTCTTCCCATGACACAGAAACAGTTTGAGGAGGAATGGTGTATTTTAGTGTCATCCCATTGTGGACAGGACAATGCTGTGGTCAGCAGAGCTCAGAATGGCTCCTGTGTCCCACAGTTGAGTCAAAGCTGTCCTTTGCTGGAAAGTATAAGCTAACTTGGAGCCTGTGGCTTTGCAGTGAGAGTAAAATGTCAACGTGGGAAACTATTTCTGCTACTAGTTTTGCATTTATGGCCTGTTGAAGGGAGGAGGGGACTGTATTAGAAACATTCCTGTGGCAGTGGTATTCAGGAAATGTAATCTTCCTTATAGGCACCCTGAACAGTTTACAAATTTCTGCTACCCTAGGTAGCAGAAAGATATCTGAACTCACAGGTAGAACACAAATGAACGGTTTCTATGAAACACCTTGGGTAGTCTACAGTGCCAAAAATAAGGGGATTTGATATATACAGGCTTTTATTATTCCTCATAAAAATGGACAGACATTTTGTCAATACTGTAAGGAATATTTTTTGTACTTATGAACCCTGTAGGAACTTGCCTGATACTTCCTGTGCCCCCATTAACATAATGTTTATGCACAAAAGGCTGTAGAAACAGACATACTGATACATTTTGTCTTATTTCATACAATGTAACTAATTTAAGTGAATCTTTCTGGGTTGGGCTTGCAAGTTCAATTTATTGACAAGAATTTTGATAATTGGTGTACTATTGTTGGAACCAGCGTTTGCTTTGTTGCATGATAAAAATGTGTCAAAATGAGAAATATAGGGAAGAAAAAGAAATTAGTATATGTCTGATTCATTTGTCTGCAGAATGACTGACAATGTCAGCTCAGTAGACATATAACTGCGATGGTCTGTAGTTTACACTCTTCTTTTCTCGCAGCAGAAACTGTATTTTTAAAATAATCCTCACGTGATTAAATTCTATTTCTGTTTCAGGCTATAGTGAGGTACTTGATAGGTACTTGATATCCACTGATAGCAATATGTTCCTGCACACCTGGTGTCTTCAAGGACCCTGTGAGGCATATCTGTAGATGCCTGTCTATGTTCCTGAACATGACTTAATCACAGGTCACATCAGTGTTTTGGGATTTAACCTTTAATGTCATCCCTCTGTCCACCTGTCTCTATGGAAGCAATCAGAAGATGCCTGCTAAATGTTTAACATACCAGTAGAGATTCATCAGCATGGATATTATCTCTATTACTATTTCAATCCACTCCTGAACTCTTAAAAAAACCAATCTTAATTAACTTTGAAAGAGAAGAAAAAATACTGGCACACAAACATGCCAGCATTCATAAACTCCTAAAAGTGAGGAATGATTTAAGGTTCTAGACAGCAAGACTTGTGGAAATCTTCAAAATAGTTTTGGAAAAAACTTCTTCTAAAAATAAGTGAAAAGACCCCAAACCAAAACAAACCAAAACTGAACAACAAACCAACAAACTAAATAACAACAAAAAACCACCAAATCAACCAACACAAAACCCCCAAAAAATCCCTTCCTCCCCCTCGCCCCAACAAGAACATCAAGAAGTAGAGAAGAAAGCTTAAATAAAAAAATATGTATCATCACACTGGCAGTGGGATCTAGCTTAGCTAATTCAGCTTTCATTTATCTTTGAGGCTAAACAGATTGGTTTTCAGCAGATATTGCATGGCTAGTTGTTTTGCAAGGGCTCCTGCATATTGACAACACCAAAACACAATTCAGCTGTTTTCTAGGCCTATCTTTTAATTATGCTGTGCCTTATGATATCCACAAGGAAGAACTGGGATAAGGCCACAAAGCCTGTATTTCCAAGACTTTACTGCATATAAAATGAAGTCCCTTGACAGTCTAATCCAATCACTGAAAACACACATACACTTACAGAGGCCTTGCTTGTTCCATTGGAGTTAAATATTTGTTTTCTTTTTGTAGTATTCATGACCTTTCCATTTAAACTGACAGGTACTTTTAGCTGTTGCCTGGATTTGGAGACATGCTGCTGTGCTGGTTTAAAGGTAAACTGGCAGGAGAAATGAACCCAACTAAAAATAAATTACAAGTCAGAGTTACAATTTAGTAAAAATATTGCAATAAATACCATGATACAGAGAAAAAAAAATTGCTTTTAACCCACAAAACCCAGATGTATAACCCAGCACCCTAGGGCACAAACAGTTTGTTAGCCCCTGTGCTGAGCATTGCGTGGTCTCCCTGAGTCCAAAGTAAAAGGAAAGAAAAACCCATTGGTGAGGATGATAGTCACAGTTTGGTCAAGAGTGGCAGTCGCAGTCCTGTTGAGGTTCTGGTCCTCCTCTGAGTGATCCCAGAAGTCCCCAGACCCCAAGAATATATATGCTTATGTTCAGGTGGGAATGCCCAGTGCCTCCCACAGGGTGAGGAGTTTCACAATGGGTGATTTATTCTGTGAGTCATGGGATATTTTTGGACTCCTTGATAGCCCATTAACAGATATGCCCCCTCGGGGTGGGTGTGAAAGTGCTAATGACTTCCCAGAGGGGAGTTATCACAGCTGAGTCGTTGGTGTGAAGACAGGAGTGCTTCCTATCTCACAGAGTTCTCAAACACCCAGCTTGCAGCCTGAGGTGTCAGGTGTGCCCTGGGCATATGCTGCAAATGGTCCATTAAGAGTTCATGGAAAATGATATAGAGGGTGTAGAACACACTGTCTTGGTTACAACCACACATTGATAAACTGGTCCTGGCCACCGTACCTAGGACAGCTGCTGAATGTTTGGGCAGAGCCTTTGTAAAGCTGGTATTGCTTATTCTCAAAACAAATTTTGTTATAATTGCCAATAATCTCCCTGCTAGCTCCTGCAACCATTTATGCTTAAACAGAACACTTATACAGTTACAGTTTTAAAGCTGACTTTGAGTATTGTTTTCCACTCTTAAAAAAGTTTGAGAAGAGCTCTACTCCCCAGAAAAGGAAGAAAAAGGGTGGTGTTCATACCACCTTTTCTATTGAAATGTATCCATTCCTTCTGGGAATAGAGTCTTTAATTCTCCTAGTTTTTTTAAGTCTTGATCCATGGTGGTGGTTTGTAGGCAGCAAAATGAAGGTGGAAAAAATATTAATAATTTATCATAAATCAGTCTCCTTCAGGAGCATCTGAATTCACAATGAATATACCAAGCTGAGGTCAGATAGTTTAGCTTTGATAACAAAAGTCCATTTTTAAATGCTAATTAACACCCGAAGTGTATGCTTTAAAAAAAAAAAGTGTAATAATTTCACTTTGAAGTTCAATTTTCTATTAAAGGAAAAAAATAAAGAAAACTACGCATCCTTCTACATTTGTCTGGAAGGGACCAAACAGCTGATTAAAGGAATGAACTCTAAGTGTAAAAGGAAAATTTAATGATATCTCATGAACAATTAAAAAGACCATTTGCATTCTTCCAAGTCTATTAAAAAAAAAGTTTGACTATAATCACATGCTGTGAAGGGATAGAAATAGGAACAGTAAATGCTTTTCATTATTCCTCCTGAACCCTCTGATAGCACAACAGGATTCTTATTAGCATGCACATTGCTGTGACCTGCTTTACTACAGCTTTGCATTTAGGCAGGTGTTTTAAAACTGCTGTAAAAATCTGTATTTTCTATTTTTTTGCCTCAGAACTCTGATTCAAGTTGTGCAGTCTGTATGTCTGTTCTTTCCATGGGGATTTTCTGGCCCCTTCGTTCAGCAGATGACTTAAGATCTTGCTAAAATTCAGAAGCCTTTAGAAAGCTAGCAGAAAAAGTGAGTTACCGGTCTCCAAGGAAAATTCCCTTCTTTTTCAGTAGGTGAATGTGCATTCAGAATGTGCTGGGCATTTGGTGTGTTCCTCAAACCCCAAAATTTATCAAGCATCAGTTGACGCTTGGTTGTAGCCCTAGTAATGTCTGAAACACAACTGAGAATTCCATGATAATTTTCATCTTTGACTGTTTCCATTTGTAAACAACAGTTTTATCTGATGTAAAAAGGGCTTGGAGAGGAACCAACAGGCCATGCAACCCATACTATAGCTGTATAGGCCAATATTCAACTGGGAATATCTATGAGTATCTAAACAAGATATGAATGTGTTGTGCCCTGAAACCATAAAATTGAAAAAAGTACCTAATATTTCTACAATAATGTCTTCAATGCCTTTAAGTCCAATCCTTCTGACCTAACTATGGTGGAGAAATATAAGGGAGCTCAGAGCCTTAGGAAGTTCTGAGAAACCTTTTTTCCCTGCGTGCTCACTCTCACACAGTTCACTGAGCATCTTTCAGTGGCTCTTTTTCAGAACAGTTTGTTTTGCAGAGTCAGACTTTCCCTGTGAGACCACAGCCTCTCACTTTTCAGTCACTTACCAAATAAACTAACAGGATCAGCTACGGGAAAGAGTACAGAAAGACCATGTTATGACATTGCATAGGGTGTTCATTCTGATCAGATATAATTCAGATTCAGGATGATTTGGGAGGATAAACTTATCCTTCTTCGCTACCTCCAGAACAATTTCTATATATTGCATAACGAAACCTTTCTTTTTCTCCTTTTCTGTGTTGGTTCTTTTTTTTTCTTTAAATAGAAAAATGATTGTTCAAGCTGACAAGCAACCTGTAATTCTTATGCAAGTATGCAGAGGAGGCACAAGAGCAGCCTTCAGAGGATTAAAATGTCGAACTGCAACTCTAAATGGTGCTGATCTAATTGATGCTTTACTTAGCAGGGAAGGAGAAAACTCTAGCAAATAGTTAACAGTTATCTTGCTTGCAGAGAGAACACTGTCACAGACATCTTCCTACAATTGTCACCTCAGTTGCTAACAAGTTGTTCTGGGAGAACCTTCTTGCTGATTTGTGTACTGCCACACAATTCTTCAGTCACTCTGAACATCCTGGATTTCTTTTAATTTATTATGAAAGAATGCCTTGAACATAGACAAGAGAGCCAGTTAAGCAACTCACTTCTAGATCCAGGGAACATAGGAAATCAATTTCATGTGCTGCATATGAAACAATGGGAAAATATGTTTACTGCCTCAGTTGCAGAGTTGATAATAGAGGACTATTATGTGTGGAGTGGGGAAGGCGCATTTCTTTTAATCCACATCACAATTTAAGTTTAGCGCCAAGTATGTCTCTTTAATTCTACAGAGAAAGAAGGGTATCTGTAAGCAAGGTATTAAATTGGGAGTCAGGGGACCCATAGTCAGTTCCTGACTCTTTTGCAAGATTTTTTTCTATTTTCAGCAAATCACTTTTCTGCCTCACTGTGGTGCTCTGAGATAAAATGGATGCTTGAGAAGGGAGTGGGTAATGTATAGTGAGTGGGAGCTGTTGAACAAATAGAGAAGTTCTCTCTTCTCAGTCATGTTTTTTTTGTTTGGTTGGTTGGTTGGGTTTTTTACCTGTGGGAAATTAAGAAGAAATTGAAAGTTTTGTATGGAGAGCTGACACCAGCTGCAGGACTAGGTAAGGATAGCTGCCATGTGTAGATAGTTGCTTTCTTAGAAGATGAGATGAGTGCTGGTTTACTGTGAAGGGCTTCTGAGATGTTTCAGGACATTTTTGAACAGTAGGAATAATTCCTATCTGTTTTAGGGCAGGCAAAGATGGTCCATTATTGTTAGTGGTGCCACTGCATAACTAGGTAAACTGACTATGCACTATTGTACCTCTAATGCTCTTGAATATATTCACCTCTATAACTGCATTTGGAGAGCATCTCTTTATTAAAACATACACATGTGTCTCATGGACTCCAGTCACAGCAGTGGACTTGGTGTCAGGAAACTTTTGAGGAGGCAACAAAGTTTGATACTCTGCTATTGGGGTAACCCCTCCTTGGTCCGTCGGGGCCACCATTTATTGGGGTCACCCTTTATTGGGGTAATGTAGATTATCTTAGCAGCGGTCAAGAAGGCAATGACACTCAGGCTGCAGTGTGATCAGAAGGCTCAGTGAAGACAAAGGACTTTATTTTTAGTAACAGCTTCACTTTTATCTACTCCTACATATAACATGCCAGTACACTATTGGTCAGTAGTTCACCTAACATGCATAGAAAGATTCTACTGGTTACAAGGCATTCACATTCTACAGGTGCCTCTCTGGTCCTTAAAGATGCATTCATCAATCACCTCAGACCTTAAGAGATCCACACACACACTGTCACCCCCACACTCTGCTGGTTTAAAGGTAAACTGGCAGGAAAAATGAACCCAACACAAAAGAGATTATAAGTCAGAGTTACAATTTAATAAAACTACTACAATAAATGCAATGGCACAAAGAGAGATTGGCCCATAAAATCCAGAAATATAACACAGCACCCTGGGGCACAAACAGAATGGTGTTTGCTGGCCCCTGTGCTGAGACTCACATGGTTCCCCTGAGTTGAAAGTAAGAGGAAATGAAAAAACCTGTTGGTGCAGATGATGGTCACAGTCTGGTCAAGAGTGGTGGTCTCTTCCTGTGAAGGTTCTGGTCCTCCTCTGGATCTGACAAGTGGTCCCAGAAGTCCCCAAACCCCAAGATTATATACTCTCAGGTTCAGGCAGGAAACACTCACTGCCTTCCTCAGGGCAGGAACTTCCACAATGGGTGATCTCACTCTGTGAGTCATGGGGTATTTTTGGAATTGTTGATGGCCCATTAGCAGACATAACCCCTCAGGCTGGGTGTGGAGGTGCTAATGACTTCCTGGAGGGGAGATATCACAGCTTCTATCTTACAGGCTTCTTTAACACCCGGCTTGTAGCCTGAGGGGTCAGGTGTGCTGCAGGCCACTGCTGCAAAATGTCCATTGTTAAAAGTTCATGAGAAATGACATAGAGGGTTTGCAATACACAGCTTTGGTCACACACAGTGATAAACTGGTTCCAGCATGCTGAACAGGGCAGATACTTTTATGATTTGGAATGACAACATGTTCTGATCTTTCTTACCACATGCAATGAGAACTTTCTCCTTTTTTGTGGAATTAATGCTTTCCTTGCAGAGGAAAGCTAAGGGATCTTTAGCCAAGATATATATTCAGTACAATGTGTCATTAATAATAAATATCAAGGAAAACTGTTCTTTGTTTGTGATATAAAAATCATAGATATTCATGTAGCAAGTAAGGTTTTTCCTCCCCAGCCCTATATTGCATATGCATTTAAATTTATGCCTCTGATTGCTTTGTTATATTTCTTGAAGGAGGATTTCTCCTGCTATATGGATGTCACCTTTGCAAGTGACAGGACAATTAAGTGAAATGCTGTACGCGTAATTATTATAAGACTATCGGCAGCCTGTAACACAGTGTAAATGACACAACTAATTTTGGTGTTGAAACTTAATGTATGTGACAAGTTTTACCTGTAGTTGTACTTTGTACAAGTTATACTGTCTCCAGAGGCATGCATTGCATATCACTTTGACCATGAGTCAACTATAAACTCAGCATAGCCCTTCTACATGATGTCTTTAGAGTGTGAGGAGCTTCCCTGTGACATTCATTTCAATTTGCAATTAATTGTGTCACTTCTTGAGGAGTTTGTCTCATGCCATAGATGCATTTAATTTTTTTTTAAATTCATAGTGGATTGTTTTAATCTGATCTTCTGTTGTGAAGTTTCTCTCCTAAGAAAAATAATGAAATAATATACTATATCTCACAGTCTGGAGAGAAATTTTTGACAGTTTTCATGTACTTATCCCTGTGAGATTGTTCAGATTCTGGTTATGCATATGTTCAGTGACTCCATCCTGATACGTCCTTGACTTTCTCAGAAGTGACATTACAGTCATTGTGGTTTGAAATACGAAGCAACACCAACAAAGTATAATAATGGGATGAAAATCTCCACTGTGAGTGCTTTGCTTGCCCGTTCTGTTTTTCAACACACAAACTCTTTCAGCGTAATTAACTGCCATAGAGTCAAAGCAGCTAATGAAGCTTTCTTCACTAGCCTTATCCCACTGACTAACTAGTCAGGAGCACACAAGTAGTGTCAAGGATGAGCTGAATTCTGGAGAGCTATGTGCATCCTTTATGTAAAGATGAGCCACTTAAACTTGTTTGCTTACATTAATAGCATCTGGAGTCAAGGAACTGTGCAGATGGCTTTTAATAGCCTAAAGGGCTTTTTTAAATTTTGAAAAACAATTAATTTATTTTAAATGCAAGCAGATTACACATCTGCAATAACAGATATTTTATGAGTTTGCTTTTTCTCTTTCCTCTTGAATTGCATGGGGAAAAAAATTGTTTCTCTTCTAGCCCAGGCAGCATCATCTTGGATGTTTAAAATGGATCACTTTGTACATGGGGTAGCCATTTATATCTGTGCAAATTTGCTTTAAAATATTGCTGTTGTAATTGTTCAGTGTTTCACACCTGCCAGAAGGGCTGAAACAATATAAAGAAGTCAAATGAACAGTGCAGTTGCTTTCAGTTAAATCCAGACATGTTTTTGAGGGGCAAGACCTAGGGTTGCGGGGGCTGGAGTTTCTGGAGTGTTGGAACAGTTCTTGCTTCCACATCAACTCATTGGAGTAAATAATATTTCTACATTCAAAGCTGAAAATGCTAGAGGCTAAGGCTGCTAAAGACTTCATGTTGTGTGTCATTTTGTTAGCCTAATTGTGGAAAATGTGTCGTATTTCTCTTAATAACCATGACCATTTTTGGCATTCAATTTGACTAGGTAGGATAATTAATATTACAGGGTTAATATTGTCAGGGTCATGTCAGTAACTGCTGGTTTGTTCCATGGAGACTATTAGATAGGAGATCCATCAGGATTCTATCACATCTCCTGGCCAATGCCTATATGGTGCTATTAGAAAGGGTAATGAAGAGAGATTGCTGTGTTGTCTGCATTACAGATTTGGTGATTTGCCTAGTGCATAATGAAGGTGAGAGCTTGGATGAAGGCCACTTACTTAAATTCAAGCTCACTGATGCTATGTTTATGAACTGGGAGCAGACACTACAGAGGTGTTTATATCCATACATCTCAAAAGTCTTATTATCTATTGTTCAAGCTAATATTATGTCCCTGGAGGCCAAAGTCATCTCACTTTCTCATAAGTGAAAGTCTGTGATCTTTATGTCAGAGGTAGAGGTCTCCACCAAGGCTTAAGACATCCCCTTTTAAGAAGGAGAATAGGATCTGTCTGGATCTCTTGCACAACTTTTAACAAAATGACATAACTACATAACTTACGCCTAAACTCCTGTTTGAAATTACTTGTTTCCTCTCTGGTGATTTTGCTTAGAGAGAAACACAGCCTACTGCATCAACCAGACAAGTGCCTTGTTCCTTTCTCTCACAAGGTACAGCCATGTTGCTATGTCTCTTATCCTGTTTTCAGCTCTGTCTCCGTGACACTGTACACATGTACTATTTGTTTTGCTATTACATGTGGCTGTCTCCCTCTTAGTTCTCCGTTTCCAGTCTTTACAAAATAAGCAGTAGAGTTCCTATTGGACCTACAAACCCACAATATCCTATGGAGGTTTAAAACAAGGTGCTCTCTCTCCTTATTATGACTAAAATTTTTACAATGTCCATTATTTCTCTTAGGAATACTGGCTCAAACTTCAGGTTTCAAAAAAAAAAAAACCTCCCAAGCAAGCCAAGGTTGTATCTTGACCTCATATAGAGAAGATGAGTTATTTTCACTCAGATGGGATACCAAAATTATAACAGAATGCAAGAATTACAAAGAATTGTTTAAGTAGTTTTTAATGCATCTCTCATTCCTTTCATAACTGAATTACTAAAATTATAACAGTATTTTGTATTACACTTGCTTTATATATTATTATAGCATTAGGTCATCCCAGGTGTTGTAGTTTGGAATTATTATGTAAATTCTCTCCCCTGCCACTAACTGCCCATGCCATTAGTTAACAAAAAGAAGTAGTGAACTGCTACCGTCTTCTTCTTGATCGGTTTTGTGGGGGGCAGGCTGTCTCTTTTGGTTTTGGGGGACACTACCTTTTTTAGCTTGGCTGAATGCAGGAACGGGGGGTGTGTGCTGCTGAGGAGAGAAGCTTTTCTTCTCCTGCTCCTGGCTGCTCCTGGTTGCTGCTGCTGCTGCTGCTTCTTGGTGAGCCGGTTCTTTTCTCCTTGCCACGGCTGTTCTCCTGGTTTCTGCATTTGGGGTCCCAGTCTCTGCTCCAGTCTCACCGCCACTTGCAGCGTCACGGCCTGCCCGCCCTGGCTGGGGCAGCGACCTGGGAGAGAAAAGTTGCAGCTGCTTTCCAGGACACACGGCAGTTCTCCGCTTCCAGTTTTCCTTCTTCGTTTGGGACAAGAGACANGTGATTATTGTGGAGGAAACTCCCTCCTCCCCTTGTGGGTAAACATTTTGGTTTTTTCCCCTCAAACTGAGACACCAGGGTATTTTCCTAGAAGAAAATAACTTATTTTATTAAATCTTGAAAATTGAACTATTTTAAGTGTCTTGGGTTGAGATGGCAAA
>VWZD01006354.1:23268-44300 GCA_013396695.1 Sakesphorus luctuosus
TTCAGAGATGCATATTGAGAATTATAATGTAATTTAATCAGATGTTTGGGGTTGAGGTAAAGATAAAATTCTAATTAAGGTTTGAATGCAATAACCTGAAGAATTTAATTTATATTGCCTTGGCAGATTTTTTTACTCCCTCATGCAAAGGAGCAAGACAATGCTTCTTCGAATCTTTCTACATTCCACACTATAAATCCTGCAGAAATTATTATCACATCCAAACTACACTTTCTTACATTTATTCCCTCTATAACTGCTGATTTTCATGATCACAAAATCTTGTGGTTTATTTCGAAACACTCTCTCATTATTTTACCGATCAACTCTCAGTAACACAGAGTGGGACTTCACATTCCACGNGTAACCATAACAAGGAAAAGTTTACAGTGACCTTTTCTTTATTTCACTTTCTTCATCTGCATAATAATCTGAATAATTACTCAAAGGTCAAGCTTTTCCTGTCACAATGCTGTCATGACATAGGTTTAAATGAAACATTAAACCAGATCAACATTATAAAAATAATATCACAAAATCTTGGTTTGACTACAATAAAGTCAAATATCATGGAAACAGTTAGTTTTGCCTTTGTAAAATCCTTGGGGGAAAATATGCTCATGGATAAATGTTTTTGCTTTTAACACTGCAAAAGTCTTCCTCCGAACTAAAAGTGACTTGAAGGAAAATGTCATTGATATGCTATATTTGTGATATGTTGTTTTCTGTAGCAATAACATCCCTTACTAGAGCTGAAGTTTAGAACAGCTACAATAGAGATAGCTCTGTCTTTTTTTTAATTCTGAAATGAAATTCATAATCCTCACCACAATGAATAGAACCATTTAAGGTAATTTTTTTTGTAAATCCATATTTCTGTATTTTTTATCATCATGCATTTTGGGGATACATTGGTTAGACACAAATCTGAGGCATTAAAAAAGTAAAATAAGGAGCTTTATACATGCTTTTCACATCTTTCCATCCACCGCATTAAAAGCTGTATTTAATCACAGACAGAAGAGGTGAAATTAACTTTTGTTTTGCCTGGGTTTGGATTGCCCCTACTGAATTTCTTCAAATACTTTCTCTGTCTAACCTATTTTTCCAGTATCAGCAGCTATGGTGCTTCCACACTGACCTCAGAAGATTAAAACAGATTTTACTGAGCTCTCTCACCCTTTGTCTGAAGGAAAGTACATTTTTCCAGTGCAGATCTTCAAATTCTGACATTGTGTTTAAGAATTCCTCCTCTACTTCTCACAAGTACTCCTCAAACCAAGTTTTCCCAAGCTACATGTTTTCCTTTCTGTCTCTCCTTCTCTAAATTTATATAAACCCTTTCACATCATGTTTGCCTGCTTTCAATTTAAGTCCAGTTTATAAACATCTCTTTTAAATTGTTTCTTTATATGATGTGCAGGAAGTATACCATGGAAGCAAGTTAAAGAAAAAAGAAGAGAGTGAGCAAGAGAGAGAGAATAGGAACCACCAAAACTACCAATAGCCATTAAGTTCATTTCTAGTATTACTTACTCAGAATATAAAATCCTTTAAAAGAAAGCAGATTGGAAAGCTAGCAGCCAGATTCACAACTGTTCAAACATAAGAAATAAGTTCTTAATATATATTTTGCTTGAAGTCAAACTTAGAAACTCACTAAGGTAAGAGGAAGGACAGTTAATATTGCCTCTGCCTCTATCCATTTCCACCAGCCACCAGCACAGGGAAGCAAAAGCTCTTCCTAAATTGTAGTTCCAGGCCTCAAGCCTGACCACATTCTCACCAGTATGTGGCCTCCTTCAGTCATCTGGTAGTGCTTGACCTGTCCCTGTCAGGTGCTTCCTTTTCACAGAATCATAGAATGGTTTGGGTTGGAAGGGTCATCAAGGATCATATAATTCCAACTCCCCTGCCATAGACAAGGGCACCTTCTGCCAGACCAGCCTGACACTGAACACTTCCAGACATGGAGCATCCACAACTTCCCTGGGCAACCTGTTCAAGTGCCTCACCATCCTCACAGTGAAGAATTTCTTCCTAGTATCTAATCTAAACCTAATATCTTTCAGTACGCAGTCATTACCCCTTGACCTGTCACTACATATTCTTGTAAATCCCTCTTCATCTTTCTTGTAGGCTTTCTTCCATTACTGGAAGGCCTCAGTCAGCACCCCTAAGCCTGCTCTTTTCAAGGCTGAACAACCCCAGTTCTCTAAGCTTTTCTTGAAAGAGGTGCTCCATCCCTCTAATCATCTTGGTGGAACCTTCTCTGGACTTGCTCTAACAGGTTCATGTCTTTATTGTTCTGAGGACTCCAGAGCTGGATGCACCACTCCATATGGGGTCTCACCAGAGCAGGGTAGAGGGGTAGAATCCTCACCCTCATCTTGCAGGACACTTCTCTTTTGGCACAGCCCATGATATGATTTGCTTTCTGGGCTGCAAGGGCACATTGCAAGCTCATGTCCAGCCTCTCACCTGCCAGCAGCCCCAAGTCCTTCTTGGCAGGGCTGCTCTCGACCTGTTCATCCCCTAGCCTGCATTTATAGCAGGCACTGCCCCAACCCCTCAGCGACAGACAGGTTCAGCCCAAAGTACAGCTGTCACTGCCAGATTTTTGTAAAAATAAAACTAACATTTCCTCTCACACTGAGGCTTGCTGTTATTGTTGTAACTCAAAATCTCACCCAAGAGACAGGAGACCAAAGTGTAATTGTCACTTCAGCATGAGGAATTAAAACACATAGCATTCATATGCCCAGCTGACTGTTCTAATAACCAGAATATGTTGGTTCATGCAGAAAAGAATGCAAGATTCATAGATTTAGAGGGAGAGAAAATACAAGAAGATGCTTCACTCCATAGAGCAGGGCTGAAGGCCATTTTCTAGAATTTAAATTCTTAAACCCCTGGAAAACAATAAAACTTCAGAATAACCTTAAGGAGTTTGGCCTTGTTGACAATATCAGTTAAAGCTGTTACCATCAAGTACTTCAAATCAGTCCTTAGACCTTAGATTTAAACCATTTTCCTTAGAAAATGAGGGAAAATTGGCAAATACGTGTTTATGCATTTACAAATGAACAATGCAACTCTGGCCTCTAGCATGTGTACCACTTAAAATGAATTAATAAATAAAACAGATACTCACAGAATACATGCTGCCTTTTGTTCTTTGCATGTGTGTACTAGTATTCAATATTTTCCATTTTTTGAATATACACTTTGAAGAACAGACTTGTCAACTTCCTAAATTCCATAAGAACCTGATGTACTTTGCAAAGTTACTTTTACAAAATGCTGAAGCATGATAGGGTCTAAAATCAACCAAAAATTTCCATAAAAAACTAAATTTAAATAAGGATGCATTTCTAATAGCTCTCCTTTTTTTTCTTTTTACAATAGAAGTTCTAAACAAGAATGCTAATAAATGCATGAGACAAATGTCACTTCATAAAATTCTGTTCTTGAAGCAAGAATTTGTCTTACATTACAGGTTTTAAGATAAGTATCCACCATCTTTTTATCCACTAAAAAATCAAGAATATTTGTAAATTAAGACCTCTCCTGGGAGAGTTTTTCAGTTTGGGGTTCTGGTTTTTTTGGTAGAAAATATAGTATCTCTCTCTCTCTCTCTTCTCTTCCCCTCCTATGTGTGAGATTGTGTACATATATACACATTATACAGTGTGTATATATATCTATGTTGTTCTTCCCATCTAAATGTTGGGAGTCAAAAAAAATGAGTATTTATTAGCAGCTAGACAACAGTATGTGAAAATACAGCTCTCTCTGCCAAACAACTGGAGGTTTTTTTGCTATTCTTCATTTTAAAATAGCTTTCTTCAAACCATTCAGCAACTGAGGAGACAACTGCCATGCTATCCTGCACATACAAACTCTTGATACTGGGATCTCATCTACTAAACAAATAGAACTAAATTAATTTCCTGTTTTCATCTTAAGTCCTTGGTGATGACATAAATATATATATATAAATAATGCAATTTAAATACAGTGAACACTGACATTTTCTATAACCTGTCTCATTTTTGAAGGATTATATTAAATTTCATTACCAAAACAAACACACAAACCAAAACCAAAACCAAACCCACAACAATAAAAAGGCAAAACCAACAAAGAAACCCCATAAAATTTAAAATCCCTTGGCTCTGTACACTGAAGTATAGGGTGATACTGGAAAACCACAGATATGGATTTAGACATCGTAAGTGGCAGAGATGTCATTACAATGGTACTGAATGGTGATGCATGTCATTAAAACAAGATGTTGTATGACATGTCTTTCAATTATTTGGTTGCACTGGAAACACTGAAGAAATTTCTTTTAAATAATCTAAAGCTAATGGCATGCCAATCAAATTCAATAGAATGTCCCAGAAATGCAGATGGCAGAAAAAGTAATTTGCATAATTCAGTTTACTGTGTGTTCCCTCCTTCACTAGAGAAGGAGCATCTTTTACCAGGAACATGAAAACAAGACAAGCTGGCACTTGCATCCAACTTACATCCCCACATTGGTCTAAATACAAAAGAGGAGTTTATTACAAATCTTCCTGCACTGGTTCAGATTGAAGCAAATACTATCCTTAAGACTAGCTGTCTCAGAGTTCATACAATTGCAGGCTCATTAAAGATGCATACTTTGACAGACCAATGTGTGGGACACAGGTCTATAGTATGAAACACAGTATAAGAGGCCAAAACAGATTTCCATGTCTCATAATTGAAAGCATGGGAAATTAGGCAAATATTGAATGGAAATGTTTTATATTTGGTTGCATTTGTAACTATATTGGAACTGTCATGGAGCATTTCATAAGACTTACTGCCCAGCAGGGGTGAATCATCCTTGGCTATGCTTCAAATCATTATCTTTCCAATGATAATGGATCCTTCTTAAATACCTCAATCATTATTACTTCAATAGTGACATACTTTTAACTATAATATTCTGCTTGCAGAGGTGTAATTTTCAGGTAAGAGCAACCAATCAGGGCATTTTATACGGAAACTGGAAAAATACAAATGAAATAAATGTATGTGCTAGTCTCATTGCTAAAACAGAAAGAGTGAATGATGATTCATGTGTAACTAGTACTTCATTTATAGTAACAAAGGAGAAAAAAAATGTAGAGGTAGGAGCACTGAGGAGTATTACTTTCAGGCAAACTGTGTAGTGTTGTAGTTTGGAACTATTATGTAAATTCTCTCCCCTACCACTAACTGCCCATGCCAGTACCTAAAGTTAACTGCTGATCACTTGGGTGGGGGCAGGTTGTCTCTTTTGTTTTTTGAGGACTACACACTCGGGGCTCGGGGTTGTGTAGGGGAGTTGCTGGGTTGAGGTGAAGCCGTCTGGTGGCTGCAGGCTGCCCCAGACTGCTCCTCGCTGCTGGCTTCTGCCTGCCTGCCCGGACTGCTCCTCGCTGCTGGCTGCTGCCTGCCTGCCCCAGATTGCTTCTGGCTGCTGGCTGCTGCCTGCCTGCCCCGGACTGTGACACTGATACTGCCATAAGTATAACTTTTTCTCCAGGAGGAAACTTGTTGGTTTGGAGGGTTTTTGGTTTTTTTTCTCTTTCTCTTGTTAGGGAAGCGGTTTGCTCTGGTCTGTTTACATATATATATATATATATAAATATATATACCAGTTAAGAACAGTTATCCTTCTTGTACTGAAGTTCCTTCTCTTAAATTTTGATAAAGATTGGTGTGATTATTGTGGAGGAGACTCCCTCCCCACCTTGTGGGTAAACATTTTGGTTTTTTTCCCCTCAAACCAAGACAGTAGACACAGGCTCAGAAAGATTGGCAGCATACAAGGAAGGAAAGTTACAACTTCAGTAGGTTTTGGGGGGATTTTTTTTAGTGCCAGGGTGAGCAGTTTTCCCAACCGCAGGGTTCCTAATTATGATTAGCTACTTGCAATTGTGGAGGATTAAGTGTGTAAAGTGTCTGCATTTTCATCAGGATAAGAGGATGGACTGTTGAGTTTTCTTGGTAGGAAGCACTGGCCCTGTTCAGGGGCTTATCATTGACTAAGTAGGAAAGAGGATGAACATTAGAAATGTTACAGGGTGAACTTTCTTTTGGCAACTTATATCAGAAAGCATGTTGTTAAGCACACTGCATGCACACACCTTCTCTATTTTCTCTATTAGAGACATAATATGAATATGCAAACTGCTCAGATTAAAATTGGCCTTAATTTAATTGAAATTATTCACATGTTTTTACAATTGAGACTGGTAATGATAAAAAGAACAATGTTCCTACATTGACAGAATAGATGCGAAAGAGGGAAAGTTGCAAAAAGTTTTCATTATGCTTCTCTCTGAGGTTGAGAGAGGAAGGTAAACTGCTGAAAAAACCTTGACTTATAAATCTACATGTACTTGATACTTCCTCAAGAGTCTTAGCAATTTCATGTGTCCCTAAGCTTTTCTTCAGTGTCATATCAGAGCAAGGACAAAATAGCAAAATCAAAATACTTATTGCTTACTCTGGTCCCCTGAACCACAGTGTTGCAGCTATCATGCATCTAACTCCATGGTTTTTATAGCCATTTATTGAAAATCCTGGGGTTTTGTTTACCATCAATAAGCCTTGCATTCTTGCAAGTAATCTCAAGATACAATAAAGCAGAATGATGGGATAAAAAGCCCCCAAATCATACTTTTTTATATTTTGTGTATAGAAAACTTGCCCATCAGAAGCACAATCCATCTTTACATATGTACATACTTGTTAAAACTCAATAATAATTATTATTACGTCATGTATTATAACACTAGTAAACTTTCCAACATTTAATTTGCTAGTATGTAATCAACTGCCATGGCTTATTTACATCTATGTAGTAAAAGATGAAATGTAAGATGATCGTTGAGAGCACAGTCAGCAGGAAAAAAAAAGTAAATATAAAAAATTAACTATCTGTAACCTAGAAAAAGCCTTGTTCATCTCTGTCACAGTGATACCTAGCCTGCATCAGGGAATTATTCTGTGCCATGATTGTATGAAATCAAGAGTTAGGTGATTTTTTATGTATTGGGCACTACTGTTACTCTGGATCTTTGCAAACCAGAAGCTGGTAATGACAGAATCTTCCCTTCTTGATTTTTTTTTTTTTGAGTGATGCAAAGGTAACTCATTTGCCCAGAAAGAATCATCTTCATTTCCTGATTAAATGCAATCAGAGTGCTTTTGCTGGCAATCTGATCTAATTTAAAAACTATCATACTAAGTGATCACTGTTAATAACTACCAGTATTATACAGCTTTCAAATGAAGGTCAAAAGCCATGGCTTGGAAACATAGACAGGATAATAGTTCTACTGTTGCTCATGGAAACAGCCATTTACTTTAATCCAAATGGTCCTTATGACAAATATGCATCATAGATATTTTATTCACCCCTTGCACTAGTAACACTAGCAAAAATGCAATGGAGTGATATGGCTTATCAACCTTTCCCTTTTCAGAATCTTGGATTATACTGCTTATGGAAGTTAACACAATTTCCTACTGTACCTGTGTAGAATTATTCATTCCATATTAAAATTTGTGAAAGAGTACATCAAAATTCTGTGTATATTAGGCTGTCCTCAAGCCCCTTAGGACAAGATAAAAGTGTAACTAAAGTGCCTTTGCTCTGAAAATGCAAAGAATTAGCACCCAGAACCAAAAAGAACAGTGTTGGGGAAGGTACCACCTCTAGTTTATCCAGTCAGACCTAGTTTTCTTTGTAAGTGGGTCAGTACAGTATCACATTAGACAGGCAGGTTTCACACCACTCATTCACCAGCAGTTATCATCCTTTTGTCTTTCATGATGCGAAGCAAGGACAGAAAGTTTTCCCTACCATCAATAAAACTAAGTAGAAATCACAAAACAAATTTTGTTCATTCTGTCATCAGCTGCAAGTTTTATTTACAGAAGCAAGTGCAATGCTGAATCATAGGAAAGGGGTCATGTCATTCATGTCCAAGATCCCTCATGTCTTCCCCACAACCTCCAAATACAGTATCCTGGCAGCTCTGTTCTCTACACTATGCAAGGAACACACTTTTCACAAAGTGCCCATGCTCCCTCTCCAGAGCTCTCTACAGTTCTTGTCCTTACAGCTCAGACTTCTGATGGCATAATAATATAGGGCCTGGCATCCTAAAGGCATTTTCACAATATCATTGTTCTGCTCATATCAGTGGTGAGACCAAATGATGCTCTTTCTGCGGGCAGTGGTGATTGCCATCAACACTGCTGTGCAGACAGCTGTAAGGAGGCTGTACTTTCAGCCTGGGTTTCCCTGTTGCCCAGTCTGGTGCCTGTGGGGTGTTTTCTCAAAAGGCACTCAGCTTCAAGGAGCACGACAGCAGAGAGCAGGGAGTACAAACACCGTGTCTAATAAAAGTAACAAAATAATAGGCACACACACCAACACAAGGCCAAGTTTAAGCAACGATAATACATAGTAAGTAGATATGTTGGTTCACAGAAAAAGAATTCATTACTTTTTATAAAGCCTGATGATAGTAAGTGCACTGGGGATGCACTAAGATATATTCTTTTGTTCACAAGTAACAAAGAGCATTAACACCTGCTTCAGTTTCAAATCTCTCTGCAGCCATAACAAAGTCCCTGCTGTAGCACATCCATAATCTGTAGTGCATTTTGAGATTCTCAGATGAAAGACCCTATATAAGTGGAAACTATTATTATCTATGTAGCAGACAGATCCCAGCTCCACTGTAATATGTTGTTCTCCTCAGAGGGCTCAGGCATGGGAGCTGCTAAGTACTCTCCATTTCCATTGTGGCTCCTTGTAGCTGAAAGCACTCAGCATCTAAGAGGATCAAGCACAGATTTGAGTCTGGGCTTGAAATCCACAACCTTATACACAGCTTCCATGAAGGTTTTTAAACTGTGCTTTGGGCTATGGAAAGGGAGGTAGAAAGAAGAAGTGTAACAGAAACATTTGGGAAAAAAAGCAAAATATAATAAAACTGTAAAGTTGTAAACTACTTAAACCATTAAAAGGGTTATTGCTGTTTGAGGACTAGATTACTGAAATTACTGTCCTCCCATCAGATGACTAAATAAAGCATCACATAAAGCAAGAGACAAAGTACCAGCCATAAAACTCCCATAACATCAACAATGAAATACATTTTTTAAAATGACACATAAAATGAAATAATAATTACATGAGCATTAAATGTAAAAACTGAAATGTTAGAAATTCAAAATGTACATGTGCATAAATTGAAACATTTGCTTTATTTTGCTCAGTGCACACACACAAAGCAGTAAATTTCTCACTAAAGGTTTTGGGTTTTCCTGCTTCCCCCCTGCCTCCACTGGGAACAGCACAATTTCAAATCCTCAGTATTTCCATCTCTAATTGCTAGAAGGGTTCATTATCAGCTGTCTAAAGTGCAATGCATCAACCTTGCAAAGCTGATATACAAAAGACTTTCACACATCTGATGGGCTGCTGTGCTAAATACATCTTAATTTGTGCTGCATCTGCTGTTTTCTAATTTGTTTGTCATGCTGTGAATGCTACAGCAGCTACCTGATTTTTTATTTTTAAAAACACAGCAGCTATTCAGAAAAGAAATGGCTGAGTGCCACCATTGTCCCTCTGATCCCTGGAATGACATCAGTTCCCTTATATTAACCATTAAATACTTGATGATACATGTTTAATATAATATACACACACGCTACCATATGTCTCAACAAACAAAGAGTATGTATATGTATACTATTCACATCTTCCCTCTTAACATTTATTAGATAATAGATCTCTTCAAACCAGTTTATCTTCATTTAAAAGAATGCCTGATTTAAGACACTTCATGTTGTGTGTTCTGTTTCACTGGCAAATCTTTTTTATTTCTTTTTTCCCCTGAAAATCTGGAAGAGTGCTGCTAAAACTGAGTCTTAATGATTCATGTATATGAATGAAGCCCAGTGCCTTTATTACATATTGAAGGGCATTTCACTGAACCCACCTACAGTCGTCAGTGAAATGAATTTGTCGTTCTGTGTTCTATTCCTGCTGAGCTGAAAAGCAAATGGTAGAACAACATTTGTAATTCAGTATGTTTCATAATAATCAAAGACTGTATGGAAGAAGGCTCAGCATGAGCTGGCAGGGAAATTAAATTTCTGTTCTTCTTAAAGTGGAGAGTTTCCCCAAGTACAGTGGGCACTAACACTGGGGAGAATGTGATGAATTTTTAGTGAAACAGCCTGTGCTGACATTATCTTTCATAATCACAGGAATCACATATACCCCTTCTCCAAAAATAAGAATGAAACACCAAGGGGTATTTTGCACACATCCTCCTGAAACTTCACAGGTTGCTAGGTTAGAAAGGAACCCACTTGGCACCATTCATCTCTTTCCAGAGATCTTGATCTCTCAGAGCCCTTTCTCTTAGGAAGGTCAATTCACTGCCAATCACAACACCAGTAAATCAGCTTTGAAGGAAATTTAAAAACATATGTCACTGAAAAGCAGAATCTTGCCATTGTCAAATTCCCACATGATGTACACAAAATAAAATACCATAACCCAAGCCACAGTGCTGTTACGAATAATGTCCCTTCCTTATTTTTTTTATGTTTAGCTGTCAGCTCTTCTCAGCTAGATAAGAATATGTGTCTTGTGCAGAGTAGGTGACATATAATAAAGAGAATGACTCCCTTTGTTTCAGCACAGCCCTGACTTTAGAGGAATAGCTGTAATGCAAATTTTCTTCTTTTGCTTTTGCACTGTGACTCCTGGCACTCAAGACATGGAGAGTTATTTACATAATCATAGAATCATAGAATGATAGGATCTTCTAAGTTGAAAAATATCTCCAAGATTGAGTCCAACTGTTAACCTTGCATTGCCAAGGCCACCACTAAACCATGTCCCTTAGCACCCCATCTACCTCATGTTTTAAATAGCTCAACCGTTTCCCTGGGCATCCTGTTCCAGGGCTTCCATCAGTTTCCAGTTTCCAGTCTAATGCCAATCAGTCTCTAGTGTCAAGTGCTCACAAGAACATGCAGCAACTAATACAAAAGGCAGGTTTTATGGCTAGGGAAGCCATAGACAAATCAGCACTACCATAAAGGAATATATTTAATCAATAAGTCATATTGTTCAACTAAAGTGAAAGAAAAAACACCTTGTAGAGTAACAGCATTTGTAAAGGTTAATCAATTCAGCTAATTGTATGTACCAGTCCCTGAACAGTTCCTTCTCTTTGTAGTGGCTAATTCACTGGGATGTAGCAATGTTAAGCTGGAAAGGAAGGAACGATGGAAGGGAAGAAAAGCAGTCAAATTTTTCATTGCTCTCTGTGCTGTACTCTGCCTCTGTCTGTAACATCAATATATTTACCAGAGGGAGATAATATTTTCTTTCTGCTAGCATGCCTTACCTCCTTCATTACACAATAAACAAAGCAAGAGGTCTATGCTTCATGGTCCAGGCAGATTAAAAGGAAATCTAGGTATTGATCTTTTTGTTCAGTTCTTTAAAGGCCAAATGTATGACTAATCAGTGGGGTAGTTTTTGCAGTGCTCTACTTCACAGACATAAAGATTTTTTTTTGTTCTCAAAAAATTGTTTCCTGTAGAAAAAAGGACAGTCAACATGATTCTGTGCTTCCAAGAACGAAAGACAGGCTCACGTTACAATAAAGGAGATAGAGCCTGATTTCAAACTTTTTCCCTAGACCAACTGGAAATCAGCCTATGAAGGCCAGTTGATGATCTCTGACACTTATAAGCTGTGCAATTCTGTGTTGTTTATGAAAGAGCTAAGAGTTTTCTAAGGGGATACAGACCTGGTTCCTCTTCAGTGTACGTTCAATGTCCTAGTTCTGTATCCTGAGCCTGAAACACTAAAAGCCTTCCTTCAGGTAACCTCCTCAAATAATGCCAAAATTATCACATGGGTTTGAAACCACTGTTTGGCTTTGTTCCTGATGTATTTCTGCTGTTTTCAGCAACTGAAAAATATTAGCACCATTTAATTTTACTTGTGCAAAGCCAGACAGAGGTCAGAGATTTCACGTTTTCACAGAATCAATCAATATTGATTAAAGGTCAAAGCTAGTACTGAAAACCCAGCGTACAATCTCACCAAACAAAACACTGTCATTCCCACAGCAAATAGAAAATGAGAAGAGAGGGAGAAATAGCAACTGGTCTCATCTTTTTCTGCCTTCTAAGCCCCAGCTGCCAACAGCATCCTTGTCCTCTCTCTGCCAACTCCTTCTGGATCACTGCAGCCAACTGAGTCCACTATCAGCTTGGACATCTCTCAAGAAGAAAGCTCTGGATAATTCTGTCTTGTATTTCAAAAATTTCAACGCAGGCTGTATTTGTCAAAAGCCTACATGGATCAGGCTCTGAGGATCTGTAAAAAGGATATATCCAGGGAAAAATACATACTCATACAAGGTAATTCAGCTAAGGATATCATATCAGTGCTCCTAGATGGATGAATATTTCAATGATACTGATAGCTGTATGATTGGCTTGGTTGTTTACAAGCAGGTGGTCTGATATTTTATCTCTCTTGGTTTTTATAGAGAGGTCTATTTCTGCTATGTAGATCATTAATACATCAACATTCAAGTCAAATTATTAAAACTAAAAGGTGTTACATGAAGGAAACATCTGAAGTAAAAATTTCATTATTGTAATGGTGATTATATTTTTTATTTGCTGTGTTTAATGAGTTTGTATCTTTGTTCCAAATTTTTAGCAGAAAAATCTGGTAAAATGATAAGCTGGGATAGAGCAAAAGAAAGAAACACCACTAGGGAAAACATGTTTTATTAGGCAGAAATGTTCTTCTTAGAATTGTTATTTCAGAACTGAGTTTATAAATCAGTTGTTTATTTGACTCAAATAATTGCAACTTAGGAGTGCCACAAAACTTTGCAGAATTAAAAAAACATTAAAGAAAAAAGAGTGCATCTGCATAGCAGCCTAGTAACTGCCTAGATGCTGAATGGTCTAAGAGATGCTGTGTCTGTCAGCTGTGCTCCTCCGAAACCATAAACACCCTTTTCCCCTATCACTGTCATCTTGATTTAACCTTCTGGGTGGTGCTGTCATAACTTTAAGGGGAGCCTTCTGGCCACATTTAGGCAGCTGCCTAAGTTTTCAAATCCTGTCTTTCACACAGCAAAGAAACTTATTACTCTGCAAGCTTTGGGTTTATATTTCTTCTTCTCATCCTTATACTCTTCACCACTAACATATTGCTACCTCTTATACCTTCTCTGCCCTTTCTTTTCTTCCTCCCACCTCTATTTAATTTTTTAAAAGAAACAGTTTAATTTTCTTTCCAGATGGTAATTTTTTACATCAGTTTAATAATCTCTTGAATGTATACTGGAGTATTGCTCAACTCACTTCTAAATGAAAGCACTTATTAAAAAACTTTGAAGCACTTTAACAATTTTAAATCACTGTGCACATAGCAATTTAAAATTATTGGAGCAGTTTTATAAGCACTTGAATTTGGAGGTGATCAGAGACCTGAAAATGTGCAATATAGAGTAATTTAAAATTATTAGAGTACTTCACATTTTTATAAGCTTTTCAGTTTGGAAGTAATCGGGTTGTGACTTGTGAGCTTGTGCATTGTAATGTGAGTGCTTCTTAGTCTTCTTCAAGATACAGCTCATTAAATCAAACTGCTTCAATAATTGTAAATTGTTATACATGGACATGTTTAGAAATCTGAGTTTGCTTTTTAAATTAAAATGTTTTTCACTGCAAATCTGTGAAACAGACTTTTAAGTGACACAATAACAATTTACCTTTTTTGAGAAGGCCATTTAATTTTTTCCCAGTAATAAAAACAATCCAAAATACCTACATAAAAATACTTAGAGAGGTTATATAAGAATATTTTAATGAGCCTATATTATGACTATTCAATTATGTTCAAAATCAGCCTTCCTCATGTGCACAGTAATTTCTATTAAACTCTAAGCACCCCTTAATTTCATGAATAAAAATTTAATGAATAAAAATTTGTCAGATCAAACTTCATATACAAAATTAAGAGAGAATAATATAGGAATAAAGTTGTGTTTTTCCAGGTTGTTCACACTGGTGATTAAATGTAATGCCGTTAGAAGTTTTTAAAACTTCTCATCTTTCAGTCAAAAAAATGTACGTTTGTATTTTTTAGGATAGCATTTCTCAGTTTCTTCTATCAGTAACAGAAGTATCCTGGAAAACAGTGTCAAAACAAAAGCTTCATAAGAACTCAGACTAGACACAAGGGAAGATCGCCATCTGGGCATTGTTGCATATGTACAACATAAACATACAAAGTATAGTTTATAAAAAAAAGTCTTTCAGGTATTTTGCAGGAGGCAGTTCAGACTGGTTTTTTGCCAATAGAAAACTTCAAACATTAAGTACAGCAAAGAAATCAACAGAAGATTGTGCTTCCTAACACAACTGGAAACAATAAATAGTTCACATTAATCGTGAAAGAGCTGAAATGCTGTTATTTCAAAGTGCTGCAAGTCATACAGGGTGCTGATCAGAAGAAAGCAAATAAGAGCATATTGAAGCAAGTAATGCCAAGTAGGCTTTCCATAAAATAAAACATCCCTAAGAGTTCAGTGAAAGGGCAACAGTAGCAAGACTACAGTGCTCTCTTGTAGATGAAAGCATTAGACTTTAAAGTCAGATCTGAGGACACATATTTGTGTTTATATTTTGATACTTATATTTCTTTCTATATTAAAACTGTAAGAATGAAATGCTGGCTGATCAATCCCATGAACAACCAGATTTCAGACAGGCAGATGGCATTAAACACTAATGTCAAAATAGCATCATAATTAATTAGCATATATCAGCAATAAATTCTGTATCTATGGCAATACTTAGTGTTTCAATGTTTATAAAGTGCATAGCAATGATTTAACATGCAAAGTTTGCATATCAGGCTGCGAACAAAAAAAATCATGTGACATCTTTTAAAGAATTGATGCCGTAAGTGACCCCCAAAATGGGACTCTGAGCCAAGTTAATGTGGGCTAAGACAAAAAAGTACATTCTTTAATGTCCAGGCTTAGGGCCTTTAGGAATACATAATGACATCGCCCCTCGCCCCACCCCCCCCNAGCTGTTACAAATATGAACACTATATTTGCTACAGTTAGTGTGTTCTTAAAATCTACAAAATGTGAAAAATCAAAAACCCCTTCGGCATCAGAATCCTTTTTAGCTATCAAAAAAAATGAGAAAACACAAAAGGGTAAGCTGATTGATAAGGCAAGTTGTGTTTCTCAGAGAAGGCTGTACAACTTAAGTGAATTTAACACAATTGTGAGTTTCCTCCTTAGCTTCTAGAAACAGAAGTTCCTTGATGGTGTAACCTAATCCACAGGTTTGGAGCTGACAGTAAACAAAACCATGTAGTAAAGACACAGAGAACTGTAGAATGCACAATGTTGTGGAATAAACTGCCTGTCAGGGAAGTTTCTTCCTCTACTATTTCCACAAAATTATAGTTTTGTGCCCCAAATTACAGGAAATTATATCCCTTCTTACAAAAATACTCATGCCACTCAATATGTGTTTGTTCACATAATGCATTTCCCTCCGAGTCCCATGGAGCCCTTAATACACTAAAGAGTTATACAAGTTAATGCACTAGATTGCACTAAGCTCTGTATAAAAAAGTATTTCAATTTTATCTGTGTCAAATCCCAGTCTTCAATTCCACAATCATTGAAACAGCAGCTTTCCTATTATACAGGGTCAAGCTTCTTAATATTACTCATCTCCTAAAAATGTCAAACCACTTTTCCATTTCCTTTCATCTATAGTTTGAGTCCAGACTAAATGACCCCTTTCTTCTGTTGTTCCCACAGATGCAACTTCAAAGAGTACTTCAGAAAAGCTTGTGCAGGATTTGTATTTTTCTAAAAGTTTTTTTGGGGGGACCTCTCTTTCAATTTTTCTGCACATCTTTGATAGCAATACATACCAGAGCTCTTTACCAAAAGATGTTAAAACTTCTTTAGAAGACTCCTGCTGTTTGTTAATTCAGTAGCTATACCACTGAGCAGTTCTCGCAGTCACCACATTAGGAGCCATCAGCTGTTGTTAAGCATAAAACCTCAATTGCCTTTCCTCTGCAATACATACATGCCTATTACCGAACACTACATTGCAGCTCCCAGAGTTCTTGCAGAAAGTTTGCTTCTTCTCTATGAGAAGATAAGTGCCAATTACAGTAGTTTGCTTCCTATTTTTTCTGTTCTGTTTTGTTCCCCTATCCCCCATTTTAATCCCTTTCCCAGTAAATCAGAGATATACTCCTTTACTCTGCTATGTTTCTGTGTAATTCCGTCTAATATTGGATTTTGGCTTTGAAGCCTTCAGTGTATACACATACACATATTCCATTTGGATGGCAGCATGCCAAGCAGTAAACTTGATTTAATCTAGCTCTGATCTTCAAGCTAAAATTAAACAGATTATTTTATGCTCATTTATCAGTTCGCGTTCTGCTGTTTAACTAGGAGCTATGGCTATTCTATTTTTTTTAATAGATTTTATTGACTGCAATCCACTAAACCTTCTCCCCCTCATCAGCAAACACAGCCAAGCTCCCTTGTGGTTACACAGTGTTGTCAGAGGCTTTTCTCAGCTGTTTCACTTACAAGATCACTTGTCCCTAGTAATACATATATAATTCACGTATAACTGAAATAGTTCCCCAAAAGCCATTCATCCCCAGAGGAAACTGTTCTTTAATTGTTTATCATGCTGTCTCAGCAAGGAGGCTGACTTACACTGTACATGTGCATCATTTTATTTAAATGACATCCTACCTTCCTATGAAAGCTGCCAGAGCTATTTGATCTTCTTCCACTAAGGCTGCCAACTACAGAAAGCCCCCTGAGAACAAAGTAGCAGATGAAAAAGAAGTGCTGATCCTTCAGGCAACTATTTTAGCCAGAGTTGTACCAGCAGCAACATGCAACAGGAAAAAACACATGCTTCAAAGGTAATTACAGTGAGTTGCATCTTCCTATCTTTATTTAAGATACTTGGGATTGATTTCCTTCCTTAGCAAGGGGAACTGCGAACAGAATCAATATAAACTGTACACTAACTTCAATCAAGAAAAAGAACTCTCTCTCTCACCTTCTGCTATCCTCTCTGCAAGGGTCACGTCTTGTAGTAATTGGCACAAGGCTGATGTCCTTTGGAAATACATATCCCAGACACTCTGGTGGTAACTTGGCCCTTCCTGGCCCCATTCTCTCACCTCAGTCACCTGACCAGTTCACCTGCAAGATGCTCCAGGGTGCATTGGGATTGTTTCCTGCAGGACTTAGAATCGACTGTGGCAATCTGCTGCTTTAATGGGCAAGATGCGGTTTAGAGCTCTGCATTACATGCAAGAATAGCACCTCACAAAGCAATGCAAAAGCACAATCTGAACAAAATTAAGCCATTTTGCTTGATAATGTTTACACAAACCCTCTGTTCACTTTTAATATTTGGGAAATTGTTGCCTGAGGTTTCATTTGATTTTCAATTTCAAATGAAGCATTAAAAAATATCCCCACAAAGGAAAGCAGAAGGCCTGAATTTCTGAATATGATACCTCAAAATCATTCCCAGGTTTTCCAAACAGCTTTATGGAGTACAGTGTGGGGGCAAAAAATTCCATCGGCACCTCACACTTTTCCTGAACCTGGGCTGAGTTTCAGATCTGTGATAAAATGAAAAACTAGAGAATATTTAGGTTGGGGTTTTTTTATGGTTTCAAAATAAGTGGTAGTCACAGGTGTAGATGCAACCCTAAGATAGAGAGTAAACACATTAATTTACACTATGCCTTGGATTCCTTCCTGTAGGAAAAAAAATCCCCAACCCTCATCATTATGAGAAAGATTATAGAAATTTGTTTGCTTGTTTGTTTGTTGGTTGTTGGTTTGTTTGTTTTTTCAGAATTCTTCCCAACCCCCCAAAATATCACCCACTTTCTGGACTCCAAAAACAAAAGTGTATATGTTTGGCATGTGTATGGCCAGACTTCGTGAACAAAGATTTGGTGAAGGGTCCTGCCCACATGGGTGTGCCCTTCCAGCCTGCCCAGTGGATTTTTTAGGTGAGGCACAGCGTGCACAGAACTGGCCCCACCATTTAAGTCCTAAGGTCCATTTGCCACGGCTGAATGAACTTGGACAGTGACAGTGAAGTCCTCAGGACTGTCTACAGCACCCGGTACTAACCGTAGCTGACCCTGCTGAGCATCCAAGATCTGAAGGGATCAGATGGCAGGGAGGCATTGAACTTCCAGGGAACGGTCCCTACTGAGGCTTGAACACAGCCTTGGGATTCAGAGTCCAGAGTGCCCTCCTTTACACCACAGGACTGTCCCATGTGTTTGGCATAAGTTTTAAAAGAACATGCCTGGCAGATCCTTCAGCACGTTTATTGAGCAAGGAAAATCCTCAAATTCAAGGTCCAAATCAGGTTTTAGTGGCTTGAGAAAACACTAGCAAAAAAAAATGTGGGAGTGTATTTTTATGCTTCCTCTTGCAGCTCAGACACTAACAATAAAGGTCAGAGCTATTTATTTCCATCTCTCATTTCAATGTTGATTGGAAGAACAATCAACATTGTTGTACAGCCAACAGCAAGCACAGCATAATCCTACTTGGGAGAAAGCTGGCAAGGATGCTGGGTTTTAAGTGGCTGTTACCAATCCACACTGTTAGCATCTGCTGCCACTGCAGCTTATCCAAGAGCAGCACTGGCTCATTGGTTTTCCAACATTCTAACTGGAAGCGTCAATAAATGTGCCACGGATGATATGCCTAGATAGCAGCTGGAGAAGACCTCAGAGGATCTGAACCTGATTCACACCATGGTAACCAATTCAGAAAGCTAGAAAGAAACAAAATAGATAAACAAAGGAAAGAGTATATCTGTCAAGTAACTCATTCTTGCAACACCTCCAGTTTTATAAAAGAAGCAAATGCATTTTACATATTTGTACACTTGTTTCTTTGCAGGCCAGTGAAAGCCCACAGAGCTCTGCATAGATTTGCTGAAAATAATTAGTCACTTAGCAAAGCAGCGGATCTGTCATCCAGAAACATATTGCCTAGCAACAGTTCACTTACCTTTCCTCCCTTGCAATGAGTAAACCTCGCCTGCCCCCACCCCTACCTTGTTTATTATATTGGCTTTCTGGCTGCTGGGAGAAACAACAGCTCACCTGGATGTAAAACCACTCCTAATAGTAAGACTCTGTGCTGTTCAAGTCCAAATACATGTAAGAAGATGAGTAGTGTAGTTCCAGAAAATACTGGCTGCCAAGAAAAGGTGCTGTTTCTGTCTGTGATAGAACGGTCTCACAGTATGCCTGGATAAAATCTCCTTCAAATGAGATTACCAGTGTTGTAGCTCCTGGCAAACTGTGATGTGACATGGTGAAGGAAGAGGAGGAAACAAAACCAGTCATACCAGACAAGCAACTATAACACTAACCAAAGCCATAAAACATTTTTTTTTCCTCAAAGGTTTTTCATTAGCATGTGTTTTATTATTAATGTGCTGTCATAGAATTGTAAATTACTTTCCAATTTTGTTTTATATGAAATTATTTTGGCAGTGATTTACATCAAGAACTATACCATTCCTCCTTTCCCTGTGGAAGGTTTTCTGCTTCTTCCCCACACCCAGGCTGCACCATTTGTTCTTTAGCTGATGGCTGCCAGCAGTACAGAGCTTATTTCTTATTTTTCTAAAAGCAATGTTTTGGACAATTGCACAATTCATTTTGCTAACAACTTTGTGTGACACTCTGGAAACAGGGTATCTTAAAGCTGCATCCAGAGATTAACATGACACAGCTTTTGCCCTCTGCTACACCACCCACCTCTCCACAGCATGAGGGAAGCCTCAGACCTGACAGCTGTCCTTACTTTCAGTAGTGGCACAGCTGTTATATAGGAGCTTTTCCAGAGCTGTATGCACATCGGTGACAATTATCTAGGATGATATTAATACCTTATATTTTCCCTGTGGCACATCTGTGCTGTTTCATAATGCAAAACCTACATATAGACTGTAGCTATATTTGTCAGTGCTTGGCATGCATACATATTAGTAGATACATTTTAGAAATTATTTCACATTTTAAAATGTCAAAAAGTCTTCATTCTAAACATTTTTCTCAGCTAGTCAGAAATTCCTTTGAAAAAGAAACAAACAAACAAAGCAAACAACCCATAAATCCATAGAGACTTATACATATTTTTTGAACTGTGCTAGGGCTTAACATGTAATCTCCAACCCCCAGAAACACGAGATACCAGATACAAATCTTTGTTTAAAGTACTGTCAGATGCCAGTCTTGAAATATAAAACTTTAAAATGAAATTTTAACTTGAGTTGCCTTTAAATGGCTTAATAACTAACACTCAGATCATCAAGTAGACAAAGATAAGAAGGGGTAAAATAAAGGGGGAATATTAATATTCTATATATTAACATTTCACTCCAGTGATTACTGGAATATTCTTTGAGTAACAGCACAGTGTCATTATAACTGGTTGTTACTATGCTTTATTCTATGTTCACGTTTTTGAAAATGGTTTCAAATTTTTGGGGAGGTAATTTAGTCATTTCAGGATAGTTGCTACATTATTGCTTGTCATATCATGCTTCAATCTGACATAAAANTTATTGTAAGTCTTTGTAATTTTCAGGACAATTAATCACTTATAAAATTATATTTTTGGTGATAACATCTAGCCATAGATTTAAAGATGACCTCTTAATTGTAAATTGATTGTTACAGAAATATCCATGCTGTATTTAATATGTGTTACAAATGCTCATTAAAATACAATCATTACCTTTGATGTTAGTAGTATCAGGCTTGATCTGGCACCAATGAAACATATGGGAACCTTAATATTGAC
>VWZD01006354.1:60045-87393 GCA_013396695.1 Sakesphorus luctuosus
TTAAAAACACCTTTTCCCTGTCCCTCTCTCCTTCTTAGCCCTACCTGCTTCCCCACAGCGGCACAGAGAGATGGCAAATGAGAGTTACAGTCATTTGTTTTTTCTGCTGCTGCTCCAGGGAGAGGAAGGAGTCCTTCCTCTGCTTCCTGTTGGGTCCCTCCCATGGGACTTCTTCCCAAACTTCTCCAGCAAGACTCCATCCCACAGGAAACAGTGTTTCACAAACTGCTGCAGCATGGATCATTTTACCACAAGGTGCAGTCCTTCAGGAACAGCTGCTCCAGTGTGGCTCTCACAGGGCCACAAGTCTGACCAGGGAAAATCTGCTCCAGCCTGGGCTCCTGTCCCCATGGGTCAGCAGGTTCCTGCCAACACCCTGCTCCAGCATGGACCTTCTAGGGGCCGCAGCCTCCTTCGTGCATCCACTTGCTCTGACATGGGGCTCTTTCATAGGCTGCACGTGGATCTCTGCACTCCCATGGTCCTCAATGGACTACAGAGACACAGCTGCCTCACCATGGTGTTCCCCATGGGCTGCAGACGAACCTCAGCTCTGGTGCCTGAAGCACTTCCTCCCATTCCATCTGCACTGACCTTGGTGTCTGCAGAGTTGTTTACATGTTCTCGTTCAGCTCCTCTCTAGCTACAGTTTTCATCTGCCCAATAATCTTTTTTTTTCCTTCTTCCATATGTTATCATAGAGGTGTCACTATCATTCCTGGCTGGCTTGATCAGCAGCAGGTTCGTCCTGGAGCTGGCTGGCATTGGCTCTACCAGACATGGGGGAAGTTTCCAGTCTCACAGGAGCCACCCCTGTAGTGCTGTCCCTCTCTCCCACCCCCACCCCCCACCAAAACTCGCCACAGAAAGCCAATACATTTAGACTATGTTGGGTCTGGCTGAGATGCAGTTAGTGTTTGTGTAACAGCTCCCACTATGCTGTGCTTTACATTGGTAGCTACAAAGGTGCTGATAATGCACCAGTCTTTTGGCTACTGCTGGGCGCCGCTGGCACAGCACTGTTTCTCAACATTTCTTCCTTCCTCCATAGAGGGCAAGGTCCAGGATGGGGAGACACAACCAGGCCAGCTGACTCAAATAACCAAGGAGATATTCCCTACCAGCTCAGTTACGAAATCTAAGGAAATTGTTATTTTACTCTTCACTTGTACATGCACAAACTTTCACTTTTGCTTTAGTGAACTGCCTTATCTCAGTCCACAAGTTATTTTTCCATCTTATTCTCTCTCCTCTGTTCAGCTGGAAAGAGAAAGGGATAGAGAAGCTTGGTGAACACTTGGCATCCAGCCAAGATCAACCCACTATAGTCAGGTTGCTCAGAATTTCGTCCAGGGTTTTGAATATCTTGCAGAACACAGATCCCACAACATCCCCAGTCAATCTGTTCCAGTATTTAATTATCTCCATGCTGAATATTTTCCTCTGATATAATCAGAATTTCCTGTTTTCCAGCTTCTGATCTTTTTCCTACAACTCTATCATGCTTTCAGTACTAACCCTAACTTCAAGTCAAATCTGACTACATCTTCCCTATTTCCTCCCATTTGATGAATGTAAGCTGCAATAAGGTCTTATGTCAATCTCCTTCCCTGGGCCTGAGCAAACCCAAACCCCTCCGCCTTTCCCTTATACACCACATGCTCCAGTCCTCAGCAGTTCTGGAGGACCTTCACTAGACTACTTCCACTATGTCAACATCTTTCTTGTTTAAAAGGAACCAAAATGGACACAGCACTCCAAATGTAGTTTCACATGGACTGAATGTAGGAAGGATAATCACCTCTGTTTGTGGCACATCTCACTTAACATGCAGGCTGCATTATTGCTAATACTTTTTCTGCACAGTAAAAAGCACAATAGCTGAAGTCATCCAGGACTTATGAGTTTAGAAGTCATTCAAGATAGTGCCAGCATGGACTTCTACAATAAAGGAAATTGTCATCTAGTTATAAATTACTTATATGATATAGAGGGAATGGTAGGTGGAAGAACATAAGCATGTGAACATGCAGTGAAAACTGTGATGCATTTATGTAACTAAATATTTAAAATTTCCTGTTACTATCTTGTTATATTTTTCCATTGTAAACCATGCCTTTTTCTCCCTTTTACAGAAACAGAGAAAATGGTCCTCTCTATTCTTCCATCTGTCTTTTTCCTCTTCTTGTATCCATCATGATTTTGTTTTTTTCTGTGACATCCTGACCAGTTCATCAAGTTCCAATGTCGCATGCAATTTTAAGTTTTTTGGAAAGGTGCAGAGACTGTAAAAAAACACTACTTCCCTGCTAGGCATGTCAGCTGATAAAACTACATGAGAAACTGGGAAAGTTGTAGCTGTTTAGATTCAAAATAAGATAGATGCATATAAAAGTATATTTGAAACAGAAGAACATACATCAAGCAGCTCCTGAATGGCATTCTTCATGACAATAAAGAGGTATGAGAAGACAGTGAAAGGCATCAAATTTTAAACTGATAAAAGGAAACACTCCTTTTACAAAACTCCACTAGTAGAAATCATTGGTAGAACGTATCACTAGGAGTTAGTATCTTAGCAGTATGCTAAGATTAGGCATTATTGTCATATTAGTAATTATTGCCTACATTTAAAGATCCTTAAGGTTTCAAAATCCAGTGCTCTAGTCTTGTGAAAAAAAACCAACATTGTGCAAAGTTGCTTAAGCAACCTTAATTAACTCCCTTGTGCATATGTATTATGATACTAAACTTCATGATCATGTACCTACATGATTTTTCACTGTTGCCTCACATACTGGCAATTCCTAGATTTGAAATGTTTGCCTTTTCATCCCTAATAACATTTCTAATTTCTTTCCTTTCTCCTAAATTTAAAAATAAATTTTCTATATGTAAACCCACACTAAGCTTCAGGATGCTCAAACTGTTAATTCTACCAGATAGGCAGACAGTACCTGAATAATGACATAACCAGCTGCAGGGTGCCTGTTTTTTTGTTTGTTTGTTTGTTTGTTTTTTAAAGAGGGCTTCACTCTCCTTGAACGACCACAACCTTTGAAATTAAGAGACTTTAGATAGTGAATGTAGAAAAGAAGATAACAGCTCTTTACTACAAATATATAGAACAAAAAGAAAATGGAAGCAACAACACTGTAACCAAAACTTTCAAACGCTGAAGTCCCACTTTGTCTTTCAGTACAGTTACAGCCCCAACCAGCAGAGGCGCTGTTGGGCCACAGCAAAGGGAAGGCTGCACTTTCTTGCAGCCCTTCCCTTCTCCCTTTCATGGTAGAGGGGAACAATTCAAGTAAGAGGTTTTATAGCACCTGTGACAAGTGGGAGACTCTTTCCTGTTAAATCAGCCAGTAAAGGAGAGACAGAACGGGCTGTCACTGAGTTTTGAAACCATTTTTAACACTAGGCCAGGTAAACCTCAAGTAAAATAACAGCAATGGGTAATTTTTCCCAGCTGCAGCAACAATTTGTTCTGTGTTACAGCTCTACACCAAGCATTAGCCAGCCCCCCTATTCTGTTTCTTTCTATAGTTCAAACCATTTCTTTGGCCTGTCCTGACTGCTATGAAATTTTGTATTATTCCTTATATTTCCTTCTGACACCCTGCCCCTTACACCAACTCTAATGATCCCCAAAGGCCAATAAAAAGGCTTACTGGTTAAGAAATTTGCGAGAAGATTCCCAAATCAGTTCTGAATCTTTGGGATTTTGCTTATACTGTAAACTGGACACAGAACAAAACATCTCCCTGATCCTGGGGAAACAGGATATCTTTACTTTCAGGAGACAGGCAGAGTCAGTGTGCCTACACAGGAGTGACTGCTGGGATTACCATGCAGGTCAGGTCTGCTGCCTAACATTACTGTTGCTGCAGCTGTAATAGTCACAGTGAAGACTAATTCAATAAACTCTCTTCTACCACAATGTCAGTGCTTTCCTAGGTACCTATTAAATATGTGGACCAGACAAAGGCAGTAAAATATGGATGAGACAGTAGAATGATTTGTAATAATACTGTGGATCCATGAATAGCCTTCTCTATTACAGTCCAGTCACAAGTCTTCATAAATTTCCTGTCAAGTCAAACCTATGATTTGCAAGTGATGTTCATTTATTCATATAGATAACTAGATAACCAGAAGTGTCAAATTATTAGGCAGCTTTTTAGCAAAGACTGATCTGGAAACAAATAGGGAATTCTGTGATTTCATCACTGAGGAGTTTCATCGAGGTTGAGACACATGAAAGTAGATCCTGATCTTGTTTAAAGAGGCAAAATAAGCTTAGCAATTTAGCAGATTCAGCCTGGGAAAAGCATCAGAATCTGGCTCATGAAGCCAAATCACTGAACCATTGCTTAATTACATTTGTTTAAAGTAATAGGAAAGCAGTGGCACCTGCCTCCACAAGAAAATGGGAAGGCTAAAAGGATATTATTAATATAACACTCTGCTGAAGTGCTATCTGTGTTAGGCCAGCTAAATGGAATCAATTTGTTAGAGATTCTGTCCTACTCATTAATATTTCCTTTCCATCAAATGGGAGAAACAACTCTCAGGTGCATTTTATTCCCCAGAGTTTGAAAGATATAATCCTAACATATCACATGCACTTACCAGTTCAGCCTGTCTTTTAAAAACAGAACAAATTAGTAGTACAGACTTTAGTGCTTTGAGATCACACTTGTTTTGGGAATAGGTGTTAATGAGGCATGGGTGTTTTCTTGAGCCTTTACTCATTGGCAATTATGTAACTAATAAGCAGATAGGCTTCGTAAAGAAAGAAATTTTCTAAAAGTGGCTGTTGACTTGGTACTTTCTATGCTATCTCACTGATCACAATGATGAATTTATTACAGTTCAGAAAAAGTCTAAATAAAATTCAAGTTTATGAATTCTGAATAAAGTTCACTAGTCATTTTAAAAACCTTACAAAATAACATATTCAGGCTGGTTTGTGCATCTTTTTTGAAAGCAAGGAACATCACCTGAACACTGAGTAATAGAATGGTTTGAGTTAGAAGGGACCTTAAAGATCATCTAGTTCCAATCCCCCCATGATGGGCGTGGATGCCACCCAATAGATCAGGTTGCTCAGGGCCCCATCCACCCTGACCTTGAACTCTCCGGGCAAGAGGCATCCACAACTTCTCTGGGCAACCTGTTCCAGTGCCATGCGGAAAGAATTTGTTCCTAACATCTTACCTATATCACTCCTCTTTCAGTTTAAAACCATTCTCACTTATCACTATATATCTATGTAAAAATTCTTCTACTTTTTGTAAGCCTCCATTATCTATTGGAGGGCTGCTGCAAGGTCTCCCTAAAGCCTTCTCTTCTCCAAGCTGAACAACCTCATCTCTCTCAGCCTGTCATAAGAGATGTTTTCCAGACCTCTGATCATCTTCGTGGCCCTCCTCTAGACCTATTCTATCAGGTTCACATAATTTCTGTGCTGAGCACCCCAGAGCTGGATGCAGCACTCCAGGTGGCGTCTCACCAGAGCAGAGGGGCAGAGTCACCTCCCTTGACAGCCTGAACACACTGCTTTTGGTGCAGCCCAGGATGTGGTTGGTGTTCCAGGCTGTCAGTGCACACTGTTGGCTCATGACCACTTGTCATCCACCAGAACCCCTAGATCTTTCTCCGCAGAGCTGTTCTCAGTGACTTCTTCTCTCAGTCTGTATTTATGTCTGGAATTGTCCAAGCTCCTTGCACTTGGACTTGTTGAATTTCATGAGATTCTCATAGATCCACTTCTCAAGCTTATCCAGGTCCCTGTGGATGGATTCCCTTCCTCCTGTTTTGTCAGCTGCAACTGGTTATTTTGAATACCATCTCTAATATTTCCTTTGGTTATACTCTGTCTCAGGTTTAGCAGGCAAAGTGCCAACTGCCCAATACAGAGTGTAGTCTCCCTCCCCCTCCCACTGAAAAAATGGAGAAAGGAAAAAAAAAACCCTGGAAACTCAAAACTGGTTTATACTTAAACTAATTATATATATTTACACAGAAAGGAGAAAATTAAAAGAAAACTACAATATAAAGCACACTTACACAAGTTAGAAATAAGAAAAAATAACTACTTCCCACCAAAACCAGATTCCATTACCCTAGATTTATAAAGCACTCTAAAAGACGCCCAGCAAGGCAAAAGAGAGTGAATAACAATAAAATCTTTCTACTTCCCCGAACTAAAACAAAATGCAAAGTAGCAGTGGGCAGCAGCCAAGGCCCAGCACAGCACCACAGCAACAGGATGTCCTCTCAGGACTGCAGCCATGATGAGCACTGAACTAAGCCACTCCTACACTGATTTTTTTATTTTGAGATGATGTTGGAATATGGTATGGAATGCCATTGCCCAGTAGTAGTCAGCTGTCAGCTGCCTGACCCAGCTCAAGTCAGCTGATAGTCTCAGACCTACTTTGAAATCTAAAGCCTAAATTTAGGCCTACACCTAGCTAAACCCATAACATCTTTTACATAGCTTTGCACTAGAAACTGAAAGTGTCTGGAATAGCTGATGACATTGTTTAAAACTGGACCTAGAGGGTGTAATTTTTTGAAATACAATGATCACTAATCGTCCTTCAAAGTGCTTAGTTACACAGAAGACTTTGTTTATTTGAGAGAATTTTATTGATTTTATCTCACTGAGGTTAAGTGAAAAGCTTCATCTATTTCCAAATGATTATGTCAACAATGCTAACCCAGGATAATCTAAGTGCAATGATTTCCACTCAGATTTAGATGTTGAAGAAATATATCCCTCCTCTAGTTGTATTGTAGAGGCAGGTGTTGTCCCTTTTTTAATTTGGACAGCATAGTCTTAATCACTTCTTACTAGAGACGCCAGATTAATGTCATTGTATTTATTATTGTATTCACCCTTTGCCTCTGGAATTCCCCATTGTCTGCCAGACTGAGGAACAGCTCTGCTGTTAGTATAACAGTTAACATGATGAAACAACCAATACTATTCAGCCTCATAACAGACAGACAACTGACCTGTAGTAATGGTTTCCTATTCAGTGGCTTCAGCTAGCACTTCTGGAGAAACAGATTATACATTTACCTCGTTCTCTTTCCCTCCCAGTCAGAAAAGGATGTTGCCAAAAGCATTAAATGCATTTCTGCAGTTTTGATCCACTATTCCTTATTTCAAGAAAAAAAAATTGGAAAACTATTAGGTACATTAAAGCATCTCTGTTCAATCTAGGCCATCTCTCCAAAGACCTTTTGAAAATAAAATGCCTTATTTAGTGTAATTAATCTGATTTAATTTTACTTTTAAAGAAGAGAAGCAGCTTCTATCCATTATGAACCAAGAAAAGTCAGTCTATTCCAGTTGATAATGCCACAAGGAGACCTGCTGTCTGGAGGAGATGCCTGACATTGTCCCAGGCATGCAGCACTATCAATCCTATCTTTTCACCAAATTCTTTTTATCTTCTGTTACTGATACCTCCTGCTTTCTGGACTGGCATGGATATTACTTGCTGAGCTGTGTCACAAGCATAGCTCTTTCATCTAGAAAATCAAGACAGTATTATCCACCACAGGAAATAAAGGTATATTCTATCTTCTCAGCCTGTATCTTCTCAGCTTCCTGCTTCAATGCTCTTCAAGAAGATGCTCATTCTCACCGATAACACTAAACCCAGTTACACACAACATGAATGACCCTTCTCTAAAAGACTTTTTGGGGTTTTTGGCTGCTGATATGGCATGGTTCCTTCAAAATGGACAGCATCAGGTCAAAAGTTTTAGAACTAAATATTTTATTGTAGTAGACATGTAATTAAAAATTATTTTTGTTTGGTTTATACAGGTAAGTTTTCCATAGCTGTTGTAAGATTGAATAACTTGGTAGCTCTTCAAGCAAGTTCAGTTGTTAATGCACCAGTGACATTCCAGCATCTTTATAACTATTTGAGTAGATAGTTACAGTATAAGTCTACCATTCTGCGTAGTGGATGAATTACAAAATAAACCAAGAAATGCATTGGTCTATTTCAGCTGTTCAGATGTTGCCACAGGATTTCAAGGTGCAATTATTTTAGGAAATATAAATAACAAAAAATTTTGAATAACAAAAAACCCCTAAACTCCTCACACTAAGTATGTTTATTTTCAGAAATTTAGGACAAATTCCAGAGTCACAAGAGTGATAACTTGCTTCAACAAAAAAGAATAGACTTGCAACAAACTCACTAGAAATTCTGCAGGATTGTAGCATAAGACCAACATAATGTAATGCATTTCATAGATAAGGCAGCAACCAGCACTCAATAATGCTATGACTTCAATGGCAGCTTATACTCCAACATGATTAATCAGCTGGCATAAATCACAGCCAAGATAGCGTAAATCATGGCCAAGAAGGCCAGTGGGATCCTGTCCTGTATCAAAAATAGTGTGGCCAGAAGGACCAGGGAAGTGATCCTTCCCCTGTACTCTGCCTTGGGGAGGCCACACCTTGAGTATTGTGTTCAGTTCTGGGCCCCTCAGTTCAGGAAAGATATTGAGGTGCTGGAGCTGGTCCAGAGAAGAGCAACAAGGCTGGTGAAGGGACTGGAGCATAAGTCCTATGGGGAGAGGCTGAGGGAGCTGGGGTTGTTTAGCCTGCAGAAGAGGAGGCTCAGAGGTGACCTCATCACTGTCTAGAACTACCTGAAGGGAAGTTCTAGCCAGGTGGGGGTTGGTCTCTTCTCCCAGGCACTCAGCAACAGGACAAGGGGGCACGGGCTCAAGCTCTGCCAGGGGAAATTTAAGTTGGGTATCAGAAAAAAATTCTTCACAGAGAGTAATCAGGTATTGGAATGGGCTGCCCAGAGAGGTGGTGGATTCACCATCCCTGGAGATCTTTAAATTGAGATTGGACGTGGCACTGTGTGCCATGATCTAGTTATTGGACTGGAGTTGGACGAAGGGTTGGACTTGATGATCTCGGAGGTCTTTTCCAACCCAATCGATTCTATGATTCTATGATTCTATACTAAGTTAGAGCCAATTGTGTAGAGGTAAATAATAATAGCAAAAAATTAGATAAACTAACCTGCTTGGTGTATATCACAGTAAGTTTACCTGTAAAGTGGTAACATCAGATACAAGTAAATTCCATTTTTCTGGCATTTTCTTCCAGCTACATGATTATGTGGAGCCAGATATTGTGAACATATTGTTAAGACCACTCTGTCTGCCAAAGTGAGTGACTTGTACTGGTGGAATTAGGCTTGCTCCCATTTTCGAACTGCAGATATTGTATATGCCATTACTTTATGTTGCTTTGCTCTTTTATTGAAACATTTAATTTCATAACTATCTGAAATAATACTTACTACATCTTTCTAATGGAAACCTCTTCCCCAACCGAATATGAAGAAGTAATTTGTTGACAAAGTACTCTATTTTTCAAATGTTCTCAAAAGCAACAAATTAGTCATAGGAGCTTTGTGTGGGGCAGTGGGGGGGGAAGGCGCTAAGACCTAAAAAAACCAAACTACAACACAAAAAAAGCCCCAAGCTATTAAAAATACAATGCTCATATAATATACTTCTGGCATAAGTCTACACTATTTTTTGTCCTGTAATTTTCCCAATTTAATTAAACAGCTTAAGGTGATGGCCTTCTGTCATTTTCCTTGAAAGCCGCTCAGTGACATGTATGAATCTCAGAAGTGGTATGATAATGCAATACCCTCCTCATCGAATCTAATTTCAGTGCAAATAGTAGGCAATTTCAGAGCAAACAGTAGGAAAACTGTATAGATAAAGAATTTTGTATAGTTTCCAGAATTTCTTAAGTTGATGAGACCTTTCCAGGATAACTAACATTTTCCTACAATCTTTACAAAGACCCGTAATACTGAGTAATTCAATTATGGTGACACAGGGCCTAATTGCATGATATTAAGGTATTGCATATACTCTAACCAATGAAGCAATTATTTTACCATACTGAAAGTCTGTATGGAAAGAAAAAAGCATCATGCCAAAATATCAACATTGAGATTTTAGCTCAGTAATTTTTAGCTACTTCAAGTTTTGAATATAATCATCCTAAATACAAGCCTAATTTGCTTACAAAAGTAGTTTCACAGAGTATTGGAATGGAGAAACACTAGTAAGCCATTCAACAGCAATTGGTATCAGCTTTTTAAATTATTAGCACTGAATTAAGAGTAGACACAAAAATTAAACAAAGAGGCACTTATGAGAACTTTCAAGTTTTCTGCAATTCATGCAAAAAATATAATTTCCTGATTAAATAGAACTAGTTGTCAGCAGCTACACAGTTGTCAGAATATCTCACAGTTATTCAGACTTTACTATGATGTGTTACTTTTGGTGAAAGATCTGGTGAACTATTTTCTCATTTATGAGTCATTGAGAAATTAACTAAGCACACTGGTGTGAGAGCTTAAAGATGAGATGGTTGCTAGTTCCCCACCCACTGACCCCCTACCTCCTCTGTGCTGCTTTCAGAGTGGATCACTGGATCATTTCCTCAAGAAAATCTTAGGAGAGAATACAACTCCAGATTTGTTTCTTATCTTGGTTTTGACACAGTAACAAATCAGTTTCCTCCAGTTTCACCACTCTTGTGTGCATGGCTAAAACCAATATGTTCCTCTTCTTCAGAAGATAAGAGTCTAGGACATGAATTTCAGAATAATGAGCACAAAGGGACAAATTTGCATCAGAAGTTATTTATTTAACTCAACTTCATATAATTAGGAAAGACAATTTGTTAGTGAAGCAAACTCTACCATCACTGAGCAATGCAAAGAGTTGGGTACCAAATGACCTTAAATATGAAGTCTTCTCTCTGTAAACCTATCTTTTACTGGGGGGTGGATGAGATAAATAAGAGCATATTTTGTTAGCAATAAGAATTTCAGAAACTGTTGAGTCATTTCCACTTCTTTGCTACCCTTGTTTATCTGGGACTAGCATGGACCCTGTGACATCCAAAAGCATTAGATGCCACACCTGTAAGTATTGCTGGAACCCACCATAACACTGCTACAAACTTACCATAAGTCTTTTAGGCTAACACGGTTCCTATGCCATTGCTTGGCTTGTCGTCATTGCCCTCCCTCAGCTGTAAAACTCACATTTTGATGAGAGTGGCAACTACGGACAATCTCTCTGCTGATATACAGGATTTTGTTTGTTGAAGCAAAACCAGTGTTAATACAAACAGCTTTGATGCAAAAGCAGGAGAGACTTGACCTGAAACCAAACTGACTTCATTGTCTTACTAAAAATATTTATAGTGTGTTTGTAATGAGGAGTAATTCATAGGTATCGTAGTGCTAACATCATAGGAAACAATAGCCTCACCAAAACTGACAATGTGAAAAAAAAGCGTGTGTAGTAATCAGTGATGTTTAGTGTCACAAAGTTTCTAGATTTGGATTTTTTTATTGTTGTATACAACAGCTTCTCATTAGCAAACACTTCCAGTGTCCCTACCCCTTCCTCTTACTTTCATCCCCTTACCATCAAACAGCAACTCACATTGAAACACTTTGTATAGCACACAGAGCTACAGTTCCATTCAAACTTTTGAGAATTAATTAATTAATCAATCAATCAAGAATTAGTTTCAAAATTCAGATGCTGAAATATATGTTTTTTCCCTGTGAGACCAGCCTCTCTTTCAGAAACTATAAGAATACTACAGAATGCTCACTGTTGTAGCTGGAGACTACTCAAGGAGCTGCACTCCCTTGATCACAAACACATCTTTGTCCACAGTAAAATCTTAAGCCTTCTGATGTACATATGGATGAGTAGAACTGAATGTGTAGATAGAAATTTGGCTTTGGTATGCATTGCTATATGACCTATTGCCCATGGAATATGTTGACAGTGTCTCTTTGATTGACTGACTGAATGAATACATGATGGACATAGTGAGTGTCATCCAGATAACTGAATCAGGAAATAAGCACAGGTTTCCTGGTTTTGCAAGTCAATCATCTCAACAACAACAAAAAAAAACCCCAAACCAAAAAACAACGATGTATATGTAATAAGAACTGATGTCTTCTTCTTTATTATAGTAAATCACTGTCCTTTGTAGTATCAGCCACTTTATTGCAATATCCAGCTGTTTTATTCTGTTTCTCTGTATTTCAATCTGTCTAGTAAAAGCCTTACTTTTCTAAATTCTTGCTATAGTGGACATTTGTATAATTTGACACACTGTGGTAAGTACCACACTTAAGAGAGATGGATCTTGATTTTTGACAGAAAGATCTCTGTATACTAATGAAAGCTAGAGAGCATGACAATTTTCTCTTTCTTTTCTAAATATTTAAATCAAATTAAAAAAATAACTGAATGCAAATATCTATCAAAGATAATTTTTGATTACAAGCTATAGTGAAATTTTCAAATTTTTTCAGGTTTTTTTCTGTTCACTTAGTCTCTTTTCTCAGAAGCAGTTTGTCAAACAGTTCCAGTCATGTTTATAGTTGTTATTGCTCTTTACTGTGTCAGACAGTACCTGTTGTGCCACCAGAAGCAGAGAGATTGTCCTCTCTACTTTTACTCTTAAAACATTCCTTGTGAAAAAGATTAGGCCAAAGAGGGATAAGAAAAATTAATCTGTGGCCTAATACCTGTAAACCACACCTAGAACAGTGTTATGGGTTTAGTAAAGTAGGCCTAAATTTAGGCTTTAGATTTCAGACTAGGCCTGGGGCTGTCGTCTGACTTGAGCTGGGCTGAGCTAGCTGACAGCTGACTTCCTCTAGCCAACAGTATTCCATACCATATTCCGACATCATCTCAAAGTGTAAGAGCCAGTGTGGGAGCGGCTTGGTCAGTTTCTTCATAGCTGTAGACCAAGAAGGATGCAGTGTGCCATCCCAGGAGAGACAGGAGGCCCAGGCCCAGAGCACTGGCTCACCACCACGTTCTCTTTGGGAAGTAAAATGTCTGTTCTTAATCTTTCTCTCTGCTTAAGTTTGTCTCTGGGGAATTGAGTTCTCTGGAATGATTTGTAGTTAAAATGGTGGGATTTGTGTTCGCTAGGGAGTGGGAAGTTATTTCTTGTTATTTTTAACTTGTATAAGTGTGTATTATGTTTTTGTTTGCTTTTAATTTTCTCTTTTCTATATAAATATATATGTAGTTAGTTTTAAGTTTAACGCGGTTTGAGGGTTTTTTTCCTTTCTCCCTTCTCTTGGTGGGGGGAGGGAGGCTCTGGCACTCTGTGTTGGGCAGTTGGCATTTTGTCAGCTCAACCCAAGACAAACAGGAGAAAACATTTCTACTCCCTGAAAATGCCTGGAACAGGGTTGTGTCTTCCCCATTGTTGAGAATGCAACTGATCTGCTGCAAGACACTATGGAAGGGGAGAACAATTGCCTCTGGTATCCCACTTTTGACTCATTGATGGTGTGATCTGCAAACTGGCACTCCAAGAAATTGTATCAGATCGAGACCCATGACAGACAGGCTCAGCCATAATCAGGCTGTGTTGAGATGACTGATAAGGCAAGTAATTAACTGCTCTGCCCTGCCAGTATGTAGACTCTGGAGGAAACCCTAAGTATTAATCAGGTCACTTCCAATCCTTCTTAGTCTGCTCACAAGAAAAGTAACTGTTATTTTGTTTGAAAAAGCTCATGAAATAAGAAGTTTATGCAAATAGGGCAGCTAGGAAGAGTGTCCTTAAGATCTTTAATTGTGTATTTTCTCTATTTCATTTGAATTACAGTTTTTCAACAGTAAGTCTATTCAATTGTAATTTGGCATTTAAACATCAAGATCTAGGAATGGCAAGTGCTGATAACAATTAGCATGTCTTTTAGTAAAAAGCATCACAGAATCACAGAGTCACAGAATTGTTACGGTTGGAAGAGACCTCTGGAGATCGCACAGTCCAAACTCCCTGCCAAGGCAGAATCACATAGAGCAGGTTGCACAGTTATTAACAGCAATGTTTTTTCTTACAAAATGTTTTGACAGATAATGGATATTAACATGCTTCTGAAAGTAAATTATTGCTGCTGGTGTCCACAAAAAGAGCAACTAATACCAAGGTCACATATGCACAAATGTTATATTTAACAATGAAGGGATTTGGGGGTTCACCTCTCTGTTGAATGTGCAAAAAGTCAGAGAAATTTTGGTTTGCTGCCTCAGATGCAAAGTTCAGTCATGTAAGTCTACAGCTGGAGTAATATGGTAGATACCATGCAACAGTCGCAGTGCAGGTGAGTGCAGGTGCAAGCTACCAAGCAGTAGTGGTGCTCCTGCTCTGGCTTAACCACCTCAAAAAACCAAACATTTGAAGGAAACATGTCAATAAAATTATCTGTCCAGCTAACACTAAGATACTGAAAGAACAATTAAACTGTATAGATATAATCTGTAGAAGCCTCCAGATTAAACACAGGGTTTATAACACAACAAATTCACTGAAGTGAATGTAGATACAAAATATACCATTTTATAAATCCTTCCACTGAGCCCTTGCTTCCTGGCCAGAAGAGCTGCAGTCATATTACCTCTACTCTACATGCTTCCCAGTGATTGTGCACAAGGTGGCCCTTTCACTACGTGGACTACAAAAGTTTTCAAAGGGCAGATGTTGATTGTGACAGATCTTTGCTCTTTCTTGCACTTCTGATTATGAATTCCACCATTACTATTTATGATTACAGTCAGTCACCAAAAGTGTGCACAGAGGCCAGCAAAATTTACAATGGGCCCTATGGAGTTGTGATAATAGGTTATCTGACGTCACCATGTCCAGGTTTTAAAAAATAACTCCTGAGTAAACTCAGTAGCCTGAGTACAGCTATAGCATTTTCTCACAAATGCCCCAACCTTGACCTGAAGGCTTGGAGGCAGTGGGATAGAGAGGTGAAAATTACACCCATTCTAATTTTGTTACCTTAGCTATTAAAAACTTGTTTAATAACCTAAAATGAAAAAAATGGAAAAAATGGAAAAAATAAAAAAAAACCACTGGAAGGAACAGAGAACTACATGAAAATGTACCTGCCTGTATTTAAAACTTGGAAAATGCATCAGGAAATAGCTATTTTACATTATTCTTCTTTGTTTGGCTTTCACCTCAGATAGAGACCTTCAGCATTTTTTATCATTTTAAGTACAGATAGCCTACGATGTTTTTTTACTAGAATGTATCCTCCATAAAAATAGTTTATTTACCCATTCTTACATATTTTTTCATGATAAAAATTCTATGTCATTCTTTTTGTATAACTACTTACCAAAAATTGTTTTGATATCAGTAATATATTCACACAATAGTGAAATAATGAAGTCCTACTGCTTTGTTCCTGCTGTTACCCTATGTATAAACCAGATGGGTAGATTTTCTCTGGGCTCACCTCCAAGAGGTTATCTGCTCTCTTTCTTCTTGGCTAAGGATATCACCTTAAATTTATAAGCACTACCTGCTAATATAAGGACACCAGGTCTCTTCCTGAATTGTATGTCCTTGTTGAACTTCTGCCAATTCACTGACAAGGATGGAAGCTGTGTTCCCGAGTATGTTATACTTGGGCAATCTTTGTGCTACACTTCAGCTACAGGATATTCACCTGTTTCCACATACAAATAATGTTTAAGAATGGATAAAGATGGGAACAGTTTACACTTGTGTGATTTAGAATAGAAGAGAAATAGAATAGAATAGAATAGAATAGAATAGAATAGAATAGAATAGAATAGAATAGAATAGAATAGAATACATTTAAAAAGAGCAAAAAAACCCATAGTACTATTTTTTATTAAAAATTTTTAAAAATGCCCCAAACCACAAGGCAATAACATTTGCAGAGGTGGCTCAGTGTTGATTTCTGACAGCCTAATTAAGACCATTTTTTAGAGGTGTTTCACTGTCAGTGTTTGGATTCAAGTACAGAGACCTCAGTACACAGGTTTTTTGTGACAAACATGTTAAAAGATATATGGAAGTTTGCATGACTTAGTACATAACAGAAGAATAAGAATCACAATGACACAGAGTACTTTGATATCAAGCAACACAAACTTATCAAAATTTATCAAAATCCCTGTTGTAGTTTTGAATTATAATGTAAATTCTCTCCCTGTCACTAACTGCCCATGCCATCAGTTAACAAAAGAAGTAGTTAACTGCTACTGCCTTCTTGATTGTTTGGGTGGGGGGCAGACTGTCTCTTTTGGTTTTGGGGACATTCCATTTTTTTTTTAACTCAGCTGAACGCAGGAGTGGGAGGTGTGTGGGTGCTGCGGTAGAGGAGAAGCAGTTTTCTCCTGCTCTTGGCTGCTGCTGCTGCTGGTTTTTGAGTGAACTGGTTCCTTTCTCCTTGCTACGGCTGTTCTCCTGCTTCGGATTGGGGCCCTGGTCACCGCTCCAGTCTCACCACCACCTGCAGTGTCCTGGTCTGCTCGCCCTGGCTGCAGCAGCGACCCAGGAGAGAGGGAAGGCACAGCTGCTTCCCGGGACACGCTGCGGTTCTCCATTTCCAGCTTTCCTTTTCGTTTGGGTCAAGGGACACAGAGAGAGAGACAGAATTCATCTGAGTGCTCACCACTCGTCTGTCTCGCTACAGAGGGACTGGGAGCTCACCCTGCAGCCAGCCACGGTGTGACACAGACACTGCCTGTAAGTATAACTTTTCTCCAGGAGGAAACCTGCTGGTTTGGAATTTGTTCTCTTTTGGTCTTTTTTTTCTCATGGTGTTGGGGAAGCAGTTTGCTCTGGTCTGTTTACAGTTATAGCTATACCTACATATATATATCAGTTAAGAACAGTTATCCTTCTTGTATCCATTTTCTAATTAAAGTTCCTTTTCTTAAATTTAGTAAAGAGTGACGTTATTATTGTGGAGGAACCCCCTCCTCCGTTTGTGGGTAAACATTTTGGTTTTCCCCCTTAAACCTAAGACAATCTCTTTTTCAGAGAGAACAACTCTTAAAGTCTTTTATCTTGTCAAGCAATTCTTTTAACTGAGGAAGAAAGAGCTAGTCCTCTTGACTAATTCATAAATATGTCTAAAAGGACCTCTTCCTGGATTTGATAACGTGGTTCTGAAATCTAGGCATTATGGTGAAGAGAAGGATGATCTGGCCAGTATGGCCAGGCCAGCTGCACTGGTCTTTTTGCAGATTAAGCAATGTGCTGTTCCCCATCCCATTAGATGCTGATGCCCTTGGCAGGTCGATCTTCCTTGTACTATTTGCATAAGCATTTTGGTTGAACTTACTGCAGTATTTTGGTTTTATTTTGAGAAAATAATTTTACTATTTAATTCATTTCTAATTAATTACTTCCTTACTAATTATTTTTAGAAAATAGTTTACCTTGGAATTAGTTGATACTTATTGACAAAACAAACATGAAATGCCAGCAGTTACCATTAATCTTGTAGTCCACCAGCATTTTAGAAAAGCATGAGGCAGATAAAGCGTTCTTGTGAAAATGAGTTTTACAGAGACATCTCTGCTGAGTATTACCAATTACCAACTCTGTAACTGGATCATCTTTCTCTGTTTTATGCTTTGGTGTCCAGGGTTGACAAAAATAAGTATCCACCTTTTCATTTCTCCAAATATGCCACTTAGGCTTTTTGGTGGTTTGCCTTCTTTAAAGAGACTGAACTGTTAGTGACTAATGACTGAAAACATTCAACCACCTGCAGTGACCACCCAGGTGCTGTGAGAGACTACACTACTGGTACTCATGGCTCAATGAGCAGCATGCTTTGCTAAGTGTGCAGAGCGGCCACCCAGGCCAAGTGCTGAAGGCAAGCACATCTAACACCTCAGGCTACAGGCTGGGTGTTAAACAAAATAAGGAAAAAGGCAAACCCTGTGAGGTGAGGTATTTGGGGGTTTTTCTCCTTACACAGATGACTCAGTTATGATAACTCCCCAGAACATTCACACTTTGTCTAAAGGTATTCATCTCTCGTTGATGAGCCATAATGGGTCATGATGGACCCAGCTGCAGTGATGTAAGAGGCAGCTGCAATGTCTTAGAAGGTGTTCAAGATTCCCTAAGTGATTCATGGACTCACATCATCCAGTGTAAAACTCTCCACCCCAGGACAGGTGCTGGAGGGAGTCTCACCTGAACCTGAATGTATATAACTCGCAGTGTCGGGGCTTCCTTCACCAGTCTGGCTTCGACCACCACCTCGACAGATCCGGACTGCAGCCACCACTTCAACGGGACCACAACCACCACTTTGACAAATGAACATCAAAACTGCAACAACTGTGTCTGATTGTCTCAAGGGGTGTCTTGTGGGTCCTTCCAGTCTCCTGGGGGATCCTCAGCCCTGCTCCAACTGCCTGTACCAGCACTGCAGACTTACTGCACTGCCATGCAAGTGTCTGCTGGTATTGAATCCCAGACATCCACTGTTTCCTGCAAGTGCCAACTCTCCAAATAATTCCTGACAAGTTCTCCAGGTGTGGGAAAGGTGAATTACATGGAAGAGCAGCCATCTGGTCTCTGTCCTGTGGTCATGTGTGCTTTTTCTGGCTACAGGAGGCCAACTGCCATCTTGATTTGATCAGGTGGGCAGAGCCTGGGAAGTTTCTCCCTATCAGTTGGTTTAACCCAGTTTTATCAACATTGTTATTAGCATTTCTTCTTCTCAAAGAATCGTTTTTCCACTTGCATCCAGGTGTATTTGGTATCTCTCTCTGTCTTAGAGAAACCAGGGGTATTGAGTCTGAGGGAGACTTCTGTCTGAGGTCTCCACCCATTCCAAATTGTCTCGAACTTAGACACTTGTCCTTCACATCAGCTTTTTTTCCCTGCTTGCTTTCCCAAAATTAAACTCAGTACCTCTCATCAAACATCAACCATGGAAAGAAGATCAGAAATCTGGTATGAAATTCCAATGGCCTCAGTAATTTGACGAACAACCTGTTTTGTAATCATTCCTAAAACATTGTATGATAACAGACAATAACTGAGCTTGTGTGTATTTAAATTGTTGTGCATGATGTCATGGTATAGGTGCATGCTAACATATGATGATTGGAAGTTGGCCAACGTCACCCCAATCCACAAAAAGGGCTGCAAGGCTGACCCTGGCAACTACAGACCTGTCAGCCTGACCTCCGTGCTTGGCAGGGTTACGGAGCAGATCATCCTGAGTGCAATCACACAGCACCTTCAGGATGGATAGGGGATTAGACCCAGCCAGCATGGGTTTAAGAGGGGCAGGTCCTGTCTCACCAACCTGATCTCTTTTTACAATCAGGTGACCCACCTGGTGGATGAGGGGAAGGCTGTGGATGTGGTCTATCTGGACTTCAGCAAGGCCTTTGACACTGTCTCCCATAATATACTCCTGGAAAAGCTGGTAGCCCTTTCTTGGACAAGTATACTCTCTCCTGGATTAGGAGCTGGCTGGAGGGCCGGGCCCAGAGAGTGCCGGTGAATGGAGCCACATCCAGCTGGCAGCCGGTCACTAGTGGTGTTCCCCAGGGGTCTGTGTTGGGTCCAGTCCTGTTTAACATCTTTATTGATGATTTAGATGAGGGGATTGAGTCCATCATCAGCAAATTTGCTGATGACACCAAGTTGGGTGGGAGTGTCGACCTGCTGGAAGGCAGGAGGGCTCTGCAGAGGGATCTGGATAGACTTGAGAGATGGGCTGATTGCAATGGGATGAAGTTCAATAAGGCCAAGTGCCGGGTCCTGCACTTTGGCCACAACAACCCCATGCAGCGCTACAGGCTGGGCACAGAGTGGCTGGAGAGCAGCCAGGCAGAAAGGGACCTGGGGGTACTAATTGACAGGAAGCTCAACATGAGCCAACAGTGTGCCCAGGTGGCCAAGAAGGCCAATGGGATCCTGGCCTGTATCAAAAATAGCGTGGCCAGCAGGACCAGGGCAGTGATCCTTCCCCTGTACTCTGCGTTGGTGAGGCCACACCTTGAGTATTGTGTTCAGTTCTGGGCCCCTCAGTTCAGGAAAGATATTGAGGTGCTGGTCCAGAGAAGAGCAACAAGGCTGGTGAAGGGACTGGAGCACAAGTCCTATGGGGAGAGGCTGAGGGAGCTGGGGTTGTTAGCCTGGAGAAGAGGAGGCTCAGAGGTGACCTCATCACTGTCTAGAACTACCTGAAGGGAAGTTCTAGCCAGGTGGGGGTTGGTCTCTTCTCCCAGGCACTCAGCAATAGGACAAGAGGACATGGGCTCAAGCTCTGCCAGGGGAAATTTAAGTTGGAGATCAGAAAAAAATTCTTTCCAGAGAGAGTAATCAGGCATTGGAATGGGCTGCCCAGAGAGGTGGTGGATTCACCATCCCTGGAGATCTTTAAATGGAGATTGGACATGGCACTGAGTGCCATGATCTAGTTATTGGACTGGAGTTGGACCAAAGGTTGGACTTGATGATCTCGGAGGTCTTTTCCAACCCAATCGATTCTATGATTCTATGATTCTATGAAAACATAATTTTTCAGTGGTCCACTTTCCTGCATTCAACTCCACAGCACTGGGTATAAATGTTAAAGGCTCCATTTTGAGCACTACTCAGTATAAAGGGGAGCCTACAAAATTTTTTACTTAAGATTCGTGCCCTTCAAGTAATGCTCAAAGCTTATTGTGTATCCTGACGTGAATCACAAAAAACTAGTAGTAGGATAAAAACATTGGTTTGACAGTTCTCTGGCATATATGCAGTTGAAAATCATCAAAGTGTAGTGTGTACTGCATTCAGAGGAGAATAGGACCTCTGCTTCACACTGCACTCATTGACAGAATCTGCATAATTCTGTATCCTGCCAGTCTTGTTGTGTCACTACTAATGCTCTGCAGTCACAAACTGACTTACTGTTGTTTCCCAATACAACTGTGTACCTCACCAAGTTAATGTGCAGGAAAACTCCATGGAAACCCTCCCCCCACCCCCAAAAACAACAACAACAAAAAAAAAAACAAACCCACAGAATGAACCAAATTCTAAATAGTAAAAATAGGTCACACCAGCATGGACTGAATAAACAGGAAGACACTGAAAAGAGTTTTGAAGGAAAACAAAATAAAATGTTTCTTAGCTGTGCCATTTCTTGGCTATGATAAAAGAACCTTGTTTCAGATCTCTGATATTTACCACAGCTCAGAGAACCAGGTGCACAGGGATTCATGTTAAACAGTCTATTCCATAAGTCAGCCCTCTTCCAAGTATAAAAGCTGGGAATGGTTCACACATTTGTATTGCACACGTCATCCAAAAACCTCAAAGAAAAACCATAAAGTACTTTTAATGTGACTAAATTATTCAAATAATTAGTTTTTAGTAATCAATATACCTATAATGTGTTTATTTTGCTGACAATAATTTACCAGACTGAGATCTTTGCCTCATTCTGTATTTTACACCCTTATTAAAAATGCAAACTAGAAAATGGGAGGAATAATGGTAAAGTACATCGTTTCTTTGACAGTGTGTATGGACTCCACTGCCAGCCAGGTTGCCACCTACTCTCTATCTCTTTTCTCCATTACTATTCCAAATGTCTATGGAAAACTTGAAAAAAATGCCATGGCACACACTCACAATATTAATGTTATTTATTCCATGCTACTGCTTGTCAGAGCAAATTAAAGTAACAAAACCTAGTATTTTATATGTTTGTGTGTAACCCGCAAAATATCCATAGTAGCTTACCTCAATACTTGAGCAATATATTGCTCTAAGTGCTAAATTTTTAAAGCACCAAGTTTGTGTTTGTTTAGCTGTGTTTTGGGACAAGGGGAAGTTAAGTATTGTTCTAAAATGCTGGAAGAGATTGCTACCTTTATTATTTTATTGATGTAGCTTATGGACAGAAGTACAGCAGACGAGAATACAATATTTTTGAGGAAATATTTTCTCAGGATTAACATGTATATCACATGAAGATGCATAGAGATAATATGGCACCAATGAGACAATAAACTCAGAATGTTGCTGAAAATTCCAAACAAACTTTGCAAAATATTTACAGTGAGATTTGTACAGGTTTACAATGGATATGAAATAAAATTTACAACTGACAAGATGTTCTATTTCAGGTTTAATATTTGAAGGCCAGACTGCCCTCTTGTATTCAAAAAAAAACAGCTATTGCCCTTCAGTTCTGCTGCAACTCACAGGGAACTGTTCTGATGATTGGCTTGTCTAAAATAGTTTTATTAATGTGCTTCAAAGCTCTCCGGACTGGCCTCTGCTTTCTAAAATGGACACATTTACTTTTGATACAAGCAAAGCAATGATAAATCCTCCAATGTAACAAGTACCAGGGGTACTGCCAGTACCACCACTGACCTGTGCCTGTTCTCCATGAGTAGTTAGTTCTCCCTGGTCCTCTTTACCCCTCTCCCTTCACTCCCCACTGACTCATCATGTCCTCTCGAAGCCACATACAACATCCTGATCACATACTGCTATATAGTTTCTATAAACAAATCATCCCAGAACTACAGAAAATAAAACAGAAGGGTCTCCAAGGCATAGGCTATCACTAGCCGACTCAGAAGATTCTCAGATGACAGGATCTCAAAACTGAAATGGAAAACATTTTCCATGTGGCACCATGGCAGCTGAACAAAAACCAGTAATTGCCTGCTCCTCTTCTCACCTCCCAGATTCTGTGAAACTGGGCTGACTCACTTTGAGGATTGGATCTTTAACTATGTCTTGGTGCCTGGAAAATGCCACAGAAGAGAGGGGAGAAAAGAAAATTACAGAAGAAGAAGATACCCTCAGAAAAATCTGAGCAGTCTTAAGAAAGAACGAGATGTCTTGGACTGACAAGGGAAAAGACAGGCCTCTACTGCAAATTAAAAATAACAAAAAGCAAGCAAGGAAATGTAAAGATTGTTGTACCTGAAAATGTACTGGAGCCACAGTTGTTCTTATCTCTAAATCACTTGAGCATAAAATACGACTTTACAGTTTGCAGTCAGACAACAGGCAAGGCTGAGAGATTGAAGTTAAACACAGTTGTAAGTTGATAGTCCAAAAAAATTGCACACTGTGCTGNTAGGGCTCTGTTTCTTGTTGCTGATTCAAATATCACACTAGCACAGCTTGATATAATCTGTCTTCCTATTTTAAAAAGTAAAATTAATTTTTGGGGCAATATGATTAAATTATCTAAAATGTGACTAAGTGTAACTTCATGAAAACTGTGCTTCTTAAACATGGAAGGACAGTTTCCAAAATGAAATATACTGCAATTTCTTAAACATTTCATAAAGTGCTATATGACTTCATGAGTTTTCTGAATGTTGTGTGAAATAATGCAGGAGAATTAAATTAGTTATAATTAATTTATTAAATTCCATTTATATTTCAGGTAATTTCCCAAAATATTTTTGTACTTCTGAATGCCTGTACATAACACTATACACAACCTTCATGAAATTTACTTGATTTTAGTTTTAGCACAGAAGATTTTAATCCTGAAATAGAAACACAAAATGAGTCTGGCCACATGTCAGCAGAACACATTTTTTCTCTTGTTGTCTTCCCAGCTGGTATCATTAATCAGAAAATATTTCTACATTTCTCATCTCATACAGATTATTTTAGTTATTATGCAAAACAGTATGCACTTTTTAAATAAAACAGTCCCTATCACAAGGCAAATGCTACATTCTAAGCCCAGAATTAGCCAGAGATGATAACCAAGGACCCCTAGAACAAGAAAAAAATTCAGTCCTGCTGAAAGTCACTTTCATTGTTAGCCTCTATTTACCTGGTTATATTTAAAATTCTCACTTTCCACAGGTATAGAACATTTCTTCATATCTTCTCATTGTGCAAATAATATACCTATCGATACTGAAACATTGCACTGCAGTGTTTCCATGCAATGGAAGGTCACTGCAGAAGGTCTGAAAATGTTTCCACATATCTTATTCCACTTGAAAATGTATGGCAAACCCTCATCACTTCTGGGCCATGAAACATTATGTTAGTATCAGACCTCACCTACAATTAATCATCTGGGTAAACAATCTAAGCAGAAAAACCCTCTGCTATCAAAATGCTGCTGCAGTAGCCAAGATCTGCACACATCCTCAGAAAAGTGTCACTTGCCATTACAATATTTGGCAGACAGTACTGGTCAGCAAAGCCCTCTAGCTCAATCACTTCTCATTAGTCAGCAAGTGCTGCAGAAGCTCAGAAATGGCTTTACACAGCGCAAATCCAATCCAAAGAAATGCCAATCCACATTGTCCTCTTTTCCTCCCACTCCTGATGCTACTGGCAGGTCAGCTGCTTGTGCTGCTTTCCAAATTTCAGCAAAAACTTGCCAGCAGTGCACTTCATGACCTGCAAAGCTGGCGTAAAACAATGACACACCTGTAGGACCCTATTTTTGATGATGGGAATGGAGACCTTTTACACCCTATCTAGCAATATAATCTGGAATTCTGCTTTCATACCTAGAAAACCATTCATAGAACATCAAGGAAAGAACTCCACTGTGGTGAAAGCCCACCTTAAATATGTACAGCTCTGGGTTCCTCAGCACAGGAAGGGCATTAACCTATTGGGACAAGTTTAAAGGAGGGTCACAAAGGTGATTAAAGGTATGAAGCACCTTTTCTATGAGGAAAGACTGAGAGAATTGGGATTGTTCAGCCTGGAAAAGTGATGGTTTCAAACCTAGTTAAGTCCTTATAGCACCTGAAGAGACTACAAGAAAGATGGAGAGAGACTATTTACAAAAGGATGCTGGGAGAGGACAAGGGATAATGGCTTCAAACTGAAAGATAGTAGGTTTAGATTAGATATTAGGAAGAAATTTTTTTCTGTGAGAGTGACAGTGGTGAGGCACTGGAACAAGTTGCCCAGAGAAGTTCTAGATATCCCATCCCTGGGCTGTTCAAGGCCAGGCTGAATAAGGCTATGAGCAACCTGGTCCAGTGGAAGATGTTCCTGCCTGTGACTTCAGGGTTAGAACTAGATAATCCCTAAAGTCCTTTCCAATCCAAGCTTTTCCATGATTCTATAATTCTATGAAGAACTTACACACTTAACACAAATCCTAGAATATCTCCTTGCTTTTGAATGATTGCTTCAAGAAAGCCCAGGAAGTGCCTAAGACAAAAATCCCATAATGGACATATCCAGCAGAGACAAATTTACTGGTGCATCTGCACAGGCTGTTGCCCAGAAGCAGTACCCAGTGCACTTAGATAGCTCTGGCCATGTTGACAGGCCTTTCAGATACCAACCTTTCTGTAAATACTTCCTCCTCTGAAACAGTTTGCCATAGACCTTTGAAAAATAAAATCCGTATGTACACAAAATTTCATTAACATACCTGAAAAAGAAAAAACAAATGAATAAAAACCCCCAATATTTTATCTTGATACTAATTAATTATTGAGAGTTCTCCCTTTCAATAAAAATAAGGTCATTTTTTATTTAAAAAATTAGAGTAATTTAATTTACTTGAGTAACAAAAGGTTTCCTACAATACAAAAAAAACTATAGCAAATCTATTATTTTCTTATTATTCATATCTGACATGCTTGAAAAAAGCAACACGTTCTAACAAATTATAATGTAGTCTTGTCAAGTTTGTAACTGCAAACTGCTGTAAAGTATCATCCTGTAATCTTTTGTGTGTTTTGTGTTTTGTCTCCTTGCTATGCTCCAGTCCATGTTTGATTTGCATACCAGGTGAAACGAGAGCAATTTTTAATTCAGTTATTCAACTTCCTTTCATATATGTACCACAAATTAGAGAGGTGGGGAGTGGAGGTAGGGGAGAGGGATCTCACTGATAGGAGACTGGAGTGACACAAGTGGCAAGGATACTTCTGCATTTATCAATACACAAAATTTAGAAAAGTTTAGAAGAAATAGCCGAGACATTTAGAAAGAGGTTTTGATTAATGTCTACCTTAGATGCTAATACTTATGGCCCTGCCCTTTTTGCATGTCTTTTTCCCTCCATTCCCTCTGAAGTTCTCCTGGTACAAATAGCACACCATTCCTTCTTGGCATAACAGCATGGTATTACATATTTTTTACATGACAGTCAGCACTCAGGGACTGCAAAAAACCAGGTGTTTTTGAAGAAATGGGCTGTAAACTCTTCAGAGAGGGAGAACACCTCCTCTCCTGCGTATTAAACAGAAAGGTGAAAGAAAAGAAGGACTTTCTTCTCACTTCTGCAATAAAGCTGAAAGAGAAAATAATTAAAGGCTGTATTTCAAATACACTAAATAAAATACAATGAATACTGAGCTTGCACTTCTGCCAGGCTTTCAGTCAACAAGATTTCTGCAGCTGGGTCTGGAATTACAGTGTAAGAAATCTTACATGTGATATAGACATCACCGTTCCCAGCTTTAATCATTGGATCACATCTAGACCAAGAACAGAACAACAACAGCAGGTAGGAAGGGCATTTTATCTTTAACATGGCATGATGTTAGTCCTTTTGCACTAGTTTTGGAAGGCAAGATCAGTTCCCTGTATTGTTTCATACTGTGTCATGAGCTAGAGTAACTTCTCAGCTTGTGACTGTATTTCAGAGGCAGCTACACCACACTCCACTCCTTCAACATAAAACATTTAGTAAATGTCACCTGGCATCAGTGACCTTTTGAAGTCAATAAATCTTTTTCCAGCTCAATGGGAATTGTCCAAAATTTTTCCAGTGAGAAAAAATGTTCCTTGCAGTTAAAGAGTGTGAGATAAACCACCTAATTTCCCCATATTTTTTAATTTTTTTAAGGGTCTTTAAAATCTGTTTATTTTTAATGCATGAGTTTTTAAAAAATGACTTCTTTCCTGTATTTTATTCAGGAGAGGAATATTTTAGCAATTATGTATAACTTCTTAGCGCTTCACTCTTTGTAATATGTGAATACCTCTTTTTTGCCAAACTGTTAAAAAAATGCTGCTTTTAACATATTTATGTTCTATCAATTTAAGAAAACACTCTCCCGGCTACTTGCTAAAATAGTGGAAATTTCCATTCTGATGGCTTTTAATCAATTGTAGCAAAAGAAAAACTGTTTAGTATAATTGTTAGGAATTGCTGTTAGGTCTTTCTCAAGTTTCTTTCTCCACTTGATTGGTTAAACTAAGCAATTTTTTCCACCCTCTGCTCTAAGCTCTTTCTGTTCCTGTTTTGCATTTGTTTATTTGTTTTACCATCAGGAAAAATTATTTTATCCCAGACATAGCGCTAAGCACTCTCAGAATAACTGAGTCATTTAGCAGTACTTGGTTTCATGCATTTGTCAGCTGAAAATGACATTTAGCACAGCCTTTATCTCAGTTGTGGTAATTACTATATTGACATT
>VWZD01006355.1:0-35529 GCA_013396695.1 Sakesphorus luctuosus
ACATCTCAAAACTCAGATATCAATGGTACCCATTCAGATGGTATGGCTTAAATGATACACTCAGTTTTTGAGTTGGTTTATGGTCAATGATGATGCAATGAGTTGGGGAACAGTACTTTTATTTTTCACTTTCTCTCTAGAGATCTCTTAGTCATTAAAATTCAGTTATAGAGAGTATATGCTCTTTAAGATTAAAAAAAATCATGTATTATAAAGCTGAAAAAGCACTGTAAGATGACACTCAGCACCAATGCTCTTATTAAACCTAGCAATATACTTCAAGAGATTTTCAGACAGTAGTTGTAGATTTTTTTTTCTTTCCTCCTAATAAAACCCACACAGGCATTTTCACAGAAATGACAAAGACACTATTGCATGCAATGGTTTGTACCTTGTCATACATCACTGTTGTCTCTTTTCAAATGTGGAGTGAACAGTTGAAAATCATCACTCTGAGTCACATACAGTGACATTTTTTCTCCTATCTTAATTTTTGTCTATAATATTTATTATTTCTCTCTTTCTTAAATTGCTGATCTAAATTACAAATATTAAGGGATCNATATTTCAGAAGTGCTTGAAGGAATGGACAAAATATTCATAAACTGATAGATATTTTCAAAAGTAGATTTTTAAAGTGTACATGGTGATCTTGGCTAAACAATTTATTATGATTGCATTATTTTATAAGGGCAGATTGTGTATCTGTTGATAATGAGGATTTTGAGGTTATTGAAAGAGTTTACATTTTAACCTTTGAGTTTCTGTAATGCTTCCTTATTTTGAAAGACACAAGGCATGAATGCATGCATGTTTTATGATGTTCCAGCCAATCTATTTAAATACAAAATCAGAAACTGAAAATATACTGGAGTCAAATTAAAATAAAATTTTCTTTCATTTTCTTCTTATTACCTCATATGCAATTTTATATTTTGCTCTTGAGTTCTGAGGCTTTTAATGTCTTTTTTATTGGTGTTCAAAGTGCAAACATATTCTTAGTTTTGAAATGGTGATCATACCAGTTTGTACTACCTCTCTCACTTGAAAATATCGATAATGTATTTCTGCTATTTACAACCTTCCTTCAGACTCTCAGAAAATAAAATGGCAGTGATTTTCCCATGGATTGCAAGAATGACTTGTTTTCCTCAAACAGCAAGTGTAATAAAATAAATTAATTTAACTGGTGGCTGAAAAGAATGATGGTGATTTTCAGGAGGCAAACTGTTTCTGGTTATTTTGGAGCCAGTTCATGGGAACTAAGTACAAGGATATCGCAAAACCTCTCTGAGCTAAATATTTTGACTTTTTACTAAGGGGTATGAATCGATTTTTTTCCCTTGGTTGAACATGGTGAATCCAACAAGTAGATATGTGCAAATTCTCTAAGTCTGGTGGCAAGGTGGCTATTTATGAATTCAAAGGCAGATTACTTTTTTTTTTTCCCAGAGGAAAACAATTTCATGATTTCACGTGTATGAGTTATTCTTCAATATGTTTTCTCCCTAGCACCACATCTTTTTCATTTCAGTGGCAGCTGAAGTTCAGAGTAATATACTGAATTAATTGAAGGGCTAAATTAAGCAATGAACTATTCTTTCCAAGACAATGAAAGCACAAAGTATAGTTTAAGGCAGCTGGATCTTGACCCTTTTTTTGTTTGTGAGTTAAAGCAGGAGAGGCAAGTGTGATCATGTAAGGTGGGTCTATGCTCCTTTCTACTTCATCTTGAGCTCCTGTTATACAAATTCATGTAACTTTCATGTATTTGAAAGATTTTCACTTCCAATTGGGAAATTCTGGAGAATCTAGGAAGGAAGGAAATATTCTTCCCTGCCTTGCCATCTTCTTACTAAGATAGCTATTGCAGCCTTATGATTGTTACAGGCCACGCTTCCTTTTTTGATGTAAATTTCAGACTTTCTCATACAGTAAACTGCAAGAGAATCTGACATGGCCTAAAGATTTTTAGTAAAGCACAGATTTCCTGGATTTGATCCCACAAGTAAAATTGTGCTATCTTTTCAGCTGCTAGGAATCACACAATCACAGAATGGGAAAAGTTGGAAGGGACCACTGAGGGTCATCTAGTCCAATCTCCTTGTTCCAGCAGGATCCCCTAGAGCATATTACCCAGGATTGTGTCCAAATGACTTTTGAACATCTCCAGAGAAAGGGAATCCATGACCTCTCTAGTCAGCCTATTCCAGCACTCAGTCATCCTCATAGTAAAGTTCTTTCACATGTGCAGGTGGAACTTCCTGTCTTCAAGTTTCTGCCAGTTTCCTCTTTTGCTATTGCTTGGCACCACCAACAAGAGCCTGGCTCCATCCTCTTGACACCCTCCATTCAGATACTTCTATACATTGCGGAGATCTCCTCTTAGTCATCTCTGTCCTGCGGCTGAACAGGCCCAGCTCCTTCAACTTGTCTTCATCAGAGAGATGCTCCAGTTCCTTAATCATCCTTGTAGCCCTCTGATGGGCCCATTCCAGGGGCTCCATGTCTCTCTTGTACTGAGGACCTAGATGAGGACTCCAGGTGAGGCCTCACCAGGGCTGAGAGGAAGGATGGCATCAATCTCCCTTGACCAGCTGGCAATGCTCTTCCTAATGCACCCCAGGGTACCTTTAGCCTTCTTGGCCACGAGGGCACTGCTGGCTGATGGGCATCTTGTTGTCCACTAGGACTCCCAAGTCCTTCTCCACAGCGCTGCTTTCTAGTAGGTCAGCCCCCAACCCATGCTGATGTCTGAGGCTATTCTACACCAGGTACTGAACTTGCCTTTGCTGGATTTCTAAAGGTCTCTGCTCATCTCTCCAGCTTGTCAAGGTCCTTCTGAATGGTAGCACAGCCCTCTGGGGTATCAGCCACTCCCACAAGCTTTGTGTTGTCAGCGAACTGGCTGAGGAGGCATCTGTCCCTTCATCCAAGTCATCCATGAGTAAGTTACATGAGACTGGGCCCAGTATTGAACCTTGGGGCACACCGCTAGTGACAGGCCTCCAACTAGATCCCGAGTCACTGATCACAACCCTTTGAGCTCTGCCATTCAGCCAGTTCTCAATCCACCTTACCATCCACTCATCCAGCCTGCACTTCCTGAGCATGCCTATGGTGATATCATGGGAGACAGAGTCGAAAGCCAAATTTTTCCTTTAACTCATGCACGTGCCAATTTATAATAATATGCATATAAGTTAGTCTTGCTTATTTTGTCCTACCAGCTGTATTTCTGGAGGAGGTACAGGACTGTGTTTTAAAGTTATGATTTTTTTTTCTGTTAGGAATAATTAGAAATCAGTCTAGCTATTTTTAAGACGTTATGTGAAATTTTTATTATTATTAACAGATATTTTAAGAGTTGATGAGAACACATCCTAACTTTAAATAACCCATTTAGTATAAATCATGTGCAACCCAGTAGGCATAAGTCAAAACAATGCTCTGCAATTTCACAGCTTGTCTTTCACAGCTCTGTGGTCATGTCTTATACATGGGAAAAAAAGGGCATATTTAGACAGAAGTGTATTCTGCTGCATTTACCATCAGTCTCACCTTTACTGAAAGCGGTACAGAGTTTCTTGATGAAACAGCTTTAAATAAAAGATTCTTTTGGAGATCTTTACAATACACAGTTTTTCTTGTAAACAGAAAAATACATTTTGGTCTCCTTTTGTTCTAGTTTTTTTTAATCAGTTGGTTCTATTTCAGATTCCTTGATGCTATGATAGTAATGGCAGACAGCACAGAAGACTTTCAGAGCAAGACATCTCTGTTGCTTGTCTGAACTTTGGCACAAGACTGACAGTTGTCAGGAAATACCTCAGCTTATATGCTGATCCCTAACAGGTTTTTCATGTCTTCTGATAATTTAGTTTTCTCTTTCCTCATATAATACCTGTTAAATTCTAACAGTATCTCAAAGTTATTTTCTCTAGGTTAATATTTAAAGCTATATTTGCATAGAAAATTATTTTTTCTCTGCTTGTAAGTAGCAGACAAAGTGTGTGCATACACACATGTATGTATATATGTATGTATAAAGGAAGTACAGCTGACAGTAATTTTATATCGGTGAAGAAATAGTCATGGAATTGCAGAATATTCTGAGTTGGAAGGGATTCACAAGGATCATTGAAATCCAGCTCCTGGCCCTGCAATTCAGCTTTACTTATGAAGGTACTTCTGACAAAGTCATTGTGTTTACTTGCTTGAGGAAGTCCAGTAGGAACTGACTGGCAAACTGGAAATATCTGAGAATAAATTTTAGATGTTTGGCCTCCCATTTCAATAGTTTGACCACAGACTATCATGCTTCCTCAGTTTTTTCAAGTATCATTCAAAAGCAGAACATTTTTATAACCTTAGTAACTCTGTTTCATAGTATATTCATATTCTAAAATTAGCTCTGATCAAATCTTGTATTTTGTATAATTTTATTTGGATTAAATATTTTACTTTATGTAAGTTTGTGTATCAGTCTGTTAGAAAAAACTTTACATAATTTTAATCAAGATTTAAAACAAACAAACAAACAAACAAAAACTTGCTGGATTTTCTCTTTCATGAAATTTGTTTTTAGCCTGATTTCTAATAATTCAGAAACATATATCATAGCTAATAACAGCATAAATTTATGTAGGCTAAATTAGGCCAGTTTCTGGCAATGTAATTTGAAAAGGAAAACACAGCTGCTTCTGACAGATTCAGGTAATAGTTCTATTGTACACGTTATATTTTATGTGTATTTTAAAGACTAAAATTTGAGATAAACATTTCTATGTTGGATAGTTTTGTTCCTTCTATCTTGATTTTCAATAGTGAATTTGTCCAGGGCACCAGAGTATCACAGGGAACAGCATGATATCATAAAAACTCACAGAACAAAAATGGATTTCTCACAATGCCCAGCTGATAATTTTTTTAATTTTGAGAAATTGTCATAACTTCTTTAGAAAATCTTAGAGACACTTGAGACGCAGATGTTCTCTGTTCCTTCTTATTTCCTTGATCCTACCTTTTCTGGTTTTAGTGTTGCCTTTTCAGTATTTTCGTTCTACATTTAAAATTATAATATTTTGTTCCTTGTGAAAAATTTGTAGCATATAGATTAGCATAGTTAATGCTGTTTATTCCTCTGGCATCATATAGTAGGTTCTCATTCAATAGACATTGACTATCATAATTGCAATGGCAAATTCAGCTCCCAGGACAGAAAGACAGCATTCCTAAGCTATTTCTCTCTCATGGTAGCTCCCAGCTTTTACTTTAATAATAAGAGAAAAAAGCTCAAAACTCTGGAGTGCTTAAAAAGCAGGTAAGGTTGGCCAGAGAGACTGTGGGTTCTTGAATGTGTTGTAAGTCTCCCCTGGATGTGCACATTTGACCTGTTTGTTCAGATCAGTTTCCCCAAGACCAATATATGTGATTGAATAATGTTTAGTGACTACTTTGCATACAGAATTCTGACTCCACCTCAGGAAGCCTCTTCAAATATGTCATTACTGGTAACAGATAAATTTTGTTGGTTGTTAGTAACCAGTTGATGATCCTCCTAGCTTGTGCTGCCAGATCCATTTCACAAAGAGTGGTATACCTGTTGTCTGGATTGTTACTGAGGTATTTTCCCTAAACGACCTACCTGTGCCTCTGCAGTCCCCTCTCAGTGCTGTTCAGCACTGATAATGTGCATACCCTCTGCTGTGCATTATGACAGTCTGAGTGACACACCATGCAATGAATAATAATGTGTCATAGCTGCAAGTAGTTAGAGCTTCCCTCACTTCTAGCACCTTGCCTAATGTGCCTCTCCCACACAGTTTTCTGACAAAGGGCTGAGATATATTTATATACTTGCTCTCATTTAACCAAAGCAGAAATTCTTATAATTCTAGAGCTTAGAATACAAGGTCTTCATCAGCATGGTTGCCCTATATATATATATATATATCACTTAAATACCTTACAGAATCAAATCCCAAAGGTGGGCCTGGGTATAATACAGAACTAGCCCAGAGAAAACATCAATCACTTTGCTAAAGTAGGAATGTATAAGATGCAGATGTTTGAAGTGTTCTGCAGCAAGGCAGGGAAGAGGTATCTCAAATGTTTTCTCTCTCTTAGTATTAGCATGTTCTGGAAATAAATTTGCATCTGTGAATAAATTGTCTAATGCATCTTCTCTCTGCATAGACTTACCCGAGTCATTATTACAAGTTTTAGTTTGAGGGGTTTTTTTTTTTTTTTTTTTTTTTTTTTTTAACTGACCAGCAGGCTTAATGACTGACTCATATCCTGCCATGCACTGCCTCCCACCTAATACCATAGTGACAAGCTGCTGCTTTTCTTCTGTTCAAAATAAATAAGAAATAGAAATTAAGCCTTTCAAAAAGTGGGATAGCCACTGCTATGGTATGATTGTGCTGGTTACCTGTAAGATATACTCCTTATCCCTGCAATGTTACACATGAACCTTAAACATGTAGCACCTCTTATTTTCCGTTATATTAGCAAGCAAACAAATAGCATTCTAATTTGAAAGGCTTTTAGAGATGAAAACATATGGGAGTTAGCTGAATAATGCACTTAGACAAACTCTGCAAATGACAAAATGTTCCAAATCCACATGTTTAAGCACCTGAATACCTTTTAAAATCTATCCTAGAAGCTGTGCTTGTGGAAAAAAAAAGTCAGGTTTTGTGATGTTTTGATGTTGTTCAGAACAGTTTCAACTGAAAAATTTCAGCAAGCTCAAATTCTTATGTGAACAATAGGAACCTCTCATCTTAAACCTATTATTTTAATGGGAACATGCCAATGTCAGTCTGCCTACAAACAAGGAGAAAATCCTTGACTTTCAACTTTAAGGACCAAACTGTATCTCTCTCTCTAAAAAGTATATACTTTCCCATATATGAAAGCTAGTTTGTTGTAGAATAAATATATAAATTTTCCTTTATATTTTTTATATTTTATTATATTTTACATTCCTAAAGTGGTTTTGATGATAAAACCCCCATGCCAATTACATTTAAGCACTACCATTTGTCATGATAAACATGTATCTACACAGATATGTGTATCTATGAAAGGCAAAACCAAACCAATCCTTGATTCTTATTTCTGCAGTAGTCATGCAGGAAGTGAAACAGTTATTTCCATACAATTCTGTGATTTTAATAACTATTTAAACTCTTAAGAGAATGTTAAGGGAAAGTAAATGTGTAAAAAAAAATTACTTTGGAACCACTTATTTATTGTGGGGTTTTTATATCAATAAACAACAACTAATAGATTGCTACTATCCTTGTATTTATTTTCCTATGAAAACTGAGGGCAGAACCATGAATTAAATAAACATAATATGTTTTTAATTATTGTGTTTCTGGGAAAAGTTTTAATATGAAGTTGAAACAGCTTTATGACCTTACTTTTGTGAGAGATTGCATTAAATTTTTATTTGAATGAAATTTGGTCTTCTAAATTAATAAGAATAAAAATCCAGTAAAATTTACTGTATGTGCTGTAGGACTACAGATGGTTAATGCTTTCTTTCAGACCTATACCTTCATATATGGAGTTATTAAATGTGTTTTCCAAAAGTGATGATTCATTGTCAGTTGGCTCATATTTGTAGAACGCATTTTAAATGGAGCTGGATTTTACAAATTTTGCTGTGCCTGCTTTTGAAAATAAGGCCCACTTGAAACATTTTAACTGAAAGTCCATATCCCTTGACTCCTAATTTTCAAAAAAGATATTTGTAAATAAGTTGTGGAATTTTTTTTTTTTAGAAAATTTGAAAAGTTCTAATTTTCTTAATATTTGTCCTCTTATTTTTCAAGACTATCATACTGTAATATTTGATGCTAATACTACTTCTATCTCTTAAATTATAGTTTTTGTATATTTTCACCTACCTGCATGAAGGCATGTAAAGCAAATACAATTTCAAGGAAATGTAATCTAAGCTAGTAGAAAAGTGCAAGCAGAGAAAAAGAGAATGTCTGAAAAAAAACAAAAAGCCTTTGATACAAGTGTGGATAAATTCCAGACTTATGTGCATTACCTTTTGTGGTTTCTTCCCTGCTCCCAAAAAATCCTATAATCATGATGTGCCACTTCTTAAAACAATAAGTTTCATCCCTTACAGGTTTTTTACCCTAATCATCACCAGAAATAACAAGAAACTCTTCCCTAAATTGTAAACATCAGATCTGATTCAGTAAGTTGAGTTGTGATTTAAAAGTGTACCATACCACTTGGGAATTAAATTTGGAGAGATGGTAGAAAAATTGAGCCATTTGTTGATTAAAAAAGAGAAATATACTTTAAATAATCATTATTCATACCACCATTTTCACCATTTGTGACTGACAGGATTTCTTATCAGGATTTCTAATGTGGTCAATGAAGAACGAGAAAAGTTCTCGACCACAAATTCCTTCTAGAACTTTTCAAAAGATTCTGTCCTAAAGGGGGCAAAATGTTAATTTGTATTAAACTTGTTTCCTCTCACTGTCTCCAAAATATAGAGTTAGCTTTTCTGCTTGTAACCTTTCCAGGGCCGAAGTGCAAATCCAATGCAAATGGGTCTTGGCTATTCTTCCATTTATACTAATTTATGAAGTCAAAGTTATGGAACAATATTGTATTCTTTTTAGAAGTGACATCACAGTGGACTAGACAGACTATTAGTCTGTTCTGGAGTGGCAGTAGCCAAATAAATTCCAAATGAATTTCAACAGGCTCATTTTTGTCTTGTAATTTTTCATCCATCTCATTAAGATGATACTGAAAGATGATTCACTATTTCACATTTCCTATAATGGACAGTTTTAATGGGCATATGGCATTAGAAGGGAGAGGTGAGCACTTGATGAGAAAAACCAGAGAACCCAAGGTTAAAAAATTATTTTTTACCTAACCTACACCGTATTGCAGAATATTTGTGAGTATAAATACAGTGCTTCCTGCCTTCATTCATTGCTAGATCCTAAATTGTTCCCTGACTTTTCATCTATCTAGTTTAAGTCAACATCTGTCAAGGTCCATTTTTATTACAATACATTGAGATCTTAAATTATTTAATATTAGATATTGACTGCTAGGGTCCAGAAAAGAATGATAATTATTTAGAGGTGTGAGGTTTTACTCTATTTGCTACCTTATATTTTTCCTATTTGCCATACCTAGTGTTGTGCACATCATATGGTGGTTATCGTGTCATGTCACTACTGTGAAACTTAACTCTCCTTAGTCCAAATAACAGTGAGTCCATCCTCTTTAACACATTCAATAAGTATTATTTCCATTTTTCAGGCAGGTTGGCAGGTGTGCAGAGAATCACATAATCTATCTTGAGATCATGCAAAGACTCTGGAAACACAATTCCAGAAAGTTCTGGCTATAACACTTTTGATGTCCACATCACTAGCTGCAGTCCTACATGCACTGAAGGTAAGAAAATAGGCTATCTGTATTACATGCATGGTAGTATTTCAATCTGTTTGAATTTAGATAAACTGAAAGAAAAAAGTTTATGTTGTTTTCTGTTGGCCAAGGATAGTGATTGAAGAAAAAAAAAAAGAGAGAAAGGTGTTGGGGGAAAAAAAAAATCTCTCTGAAAGTACATGGTTTTTTTCATATTGACCAATAAAGGCTAAGTTGAAATTTGTTTGATATGTAAAAATGATGACCCAATGTTGGACATTGAAGATGCTGAAGATATTTAGTTGAAGTAATTTATTTTATATGTACCTGAAAATAGATCTTGAAAATTACAGTTATCTCCTTGAGTAATATTATTTAGGCCGTGAAACTTTCTTTTTTATTATTTATTTATTTTTCCATTTTGGTAATTCTCCCTTTGTAAACAGAATTTCTTTTCCTTCCAGTTTATCGAAATCTGTAATTTTCTTTAGGATCTTGCATAGTTAAAGCAAACCATATGCTTTCTGTGATGAAAATTTTGAAATCTTCAATGTTACTTGAGCTCAGAAGTTAAATTTTTTTTCCCATACCAGAATTTCACTTTGAATGTATGATAAATATAAGGACCAGGTAGGACAATATGGCTGTTAGGTTGTTTCTCAGTAAAGTTTTGAAGCATATGTGGTTAACATTTTATTTTCAATAAACGAAAATTCTATTTTCTAGTCACAATAACTCAACAGATGAGAAGAAATTAAGATGCCTGATACATTCATCTCTTCGTCAGAGCATCATACTTTTGCTATTTAAAATTCACTGAGAGAAAAAAATGCTGTCATACTGTAAAGACGTTATTTTCAAAGTAATGCACTGTTCCTGCCCAAGTTTAGTTGTCTATATTCTTAAGTTTTTCCATCTTAAAAATTCAGTTTAAAATATACTGCCCTTCTTTTTCACTCTACTAATATTTCCCAATCTCAATGATTCTATGATTCTGTGATTTAAAAATCCAAAAACATATTAAACGGAGTATGAATATAAAATGAAGGACTATGCTCCGTTCTCATCCACACCTGCATTAACCTGGAGGTGCTCCTTTGCAATTACAGGAATGATTCCTCCCTATGGAGTGAATTTACAACAGTTTAATGTCAGCGGTGCTCTGTTGTGGAAAGGAGAGAATTCATGTAGATTTGAATTCTAAATAAGTGCCTAGGAAAATGAAAGGATTAGAGTCAGATTTTTTAATATTGAATACAATAGCTAATTTCAGTCAAAGACATTCACATTTTATAAGAAGTTGAAAAACATGGCCATTGACAAGAACTGTCAATTGGAACAGAAAAATATGAAGCCATTCTTCTTGAAAAAGATACTTTGAAAAACTGTGGTATTAAGTCAAAAGAAATTTTGTCATTGTCCTCAATTGAACCAGAATTCTTCAGCTGGGTACGAAGAAAGCTTTTGGGGTTTTAAAATATGTAGTTACTTTTGTGAATGTGTGTATAAGGATTATTACTGTAACTCTGTTAAATGCTAGGTACCCTGAAGTCATGATACTAAAAACTTAAAAGTTATTACAAACCCTGGTTGGGACATAATTTCATAAAAGACCTAACATTAGCTATATATGTGTCCTAGTCAGAATTGTAACACAACAATTCTGAGAGCAAAACTAGGAGAAGTTTAACTTTTTTTTTGTAGTTTGTATTTTGCATATTTGTTTTCCTCCAAGCATCATCCATTTTTGACAAAAACACCCTCTGGTAGTTGTGAATGCTAAACACGTAATTCTTCTAAGCACGTAGGTGAATAAGAGAATCTAAAAGCACTTCAGAAAAAAAATATTTTTACTAGCAAAATATGAGGCTTCTTACTTTCCTTCTATGTAACTTCTTTTACAACCTATTAAATTACAGAATCATAGAATACATGAGGGTGTAAGGGACCTTTGGAGGTTATCTAGTTCAATCCCACTGATCAAGAAGGGCCACCTAGAGCAAATTGCCTAGGACCATGTCCAGATGGCTTCTGAATATCTTCAAGGAAGTCTCCACAACTTCCCTGGGAAATCTGTGCCAGTGCTTTTTTATTTTCACAGTAAAAAAAAGTTTCATGACATTCAGAGAGAACCTCTAGTGTTTCAGTCTATGGCCATTGCCTCTGTGCCTGTCACTGGGGACCACTGGCTCCATCCTCTTTGAACCCTCCCTCAATACACATGCTGACAGAATAAGATTCCCCTGAGACTTCTCTTCTCCAGGCTAAATAGTCCCAGGTCCCTCAGCCTTTCCCTATAGGAGAGATGTTCCAGTCTGTCATTTTCATGCTGCTTTGTTGGACTCTCTCAAGCCTGTCCATGTCTGTCTTGTACTAAGCAGTCCAGAACTGGAAACAGTACTCCAGGTAAACATGCAATGAACATACAGAAGCCTTGACAATATGGTTTTCTTCAAAAGTAAATAGCAAAATCCACCATTCATTTCCATCTTTACTAAAAAATAGGTATTATATGAAGATATGAGTTTATTGAACAGTCACGTAGACATCTGTGTGTCAAAATTCCATGTGCTGTGGTTTTACCGAGATTTTCCTGAAAGGATTATATATTTTCTTTTATTTCTTCCAAGTAACTATGACCCAGTAGAAATTACCTACAAACCAAAATTTCTCACTAGAACTGTAAACATCAGAAAAAACATGTGAAAGTTAATAAATGATGCAGTATCAGTCTGTTGCTAATTTTGATGGTTATGCACCTGATTTTAGTGTTTGTTGTATTAAAGAATTGATCAATAATCGGTGAAATAGCATAAACAGGAAATTAAGGCCTGTAAGCTCTGATTATATTAAAAAGTTCAGAGTCTTTCTGTGAGATTATGTCTGACATATTTTTTGTAGTCTGAGATTTTTAGGACATATTTTGCTTGCCTAAATTAATAATGAGCTAGATCTGTGCAGTCAAAAGTGTATTTGTCAGCAATAATTTTTGTGCCCTTTTCAAAATAGTTAGCTGTAAGCAAATGCAAGTACTCCATATGCAAACAGAAAAGTTAAATAAAATAGAAAGAATATCATATTCCAGAATTTCCTTTACGATTTCTTCGTTTTTATTTAAAATGAAAGCAGAGCTGTCACGCAGTTAGGAAAATCTTGCAATTGCTTTTCACTTTGTCTAAGCAAAGAGGTCTGGTTTCACTCTTTTCCTTAAAATTTAGTTAAGCTTCTTCAGTTATAATGTTTTTCTACTCCTTTATGTACAGGTCATAATCCTCTTTTCCTTAGGTTTTAACCATGTTTCTCTTCTACCAAATTACTGAAAATTGTGAATATCTAGTCTTTTCCACTAGTGTCTTCCAGTGCTAATCACGCAGACCTTCACTTCTATAAATTGCCTTCTCTGTCAGGAAGGTAAAGGTGTTTTATAACAGTCTATTGTCCGTGTTTATTATATGAAGATTTGCTAGTACATACATTTGAGTTTTGTTATCCTCCTATACTCAGGGTTGGGCAAGTGTGCCTCATTATACAAAAAATAAAAAGTTCCTTTGCCTGTCTGTGTTTAGTTCTCTTCACAGTTCACTATTCTGACTCATGGTGATCTTGGTCCATAAGAGGAGCCAGGATCGAGTCACCTCTGATGTGTGCTTGGGATTTTGCACCATAGCACCAGTGGCTATTCTGCCTGCTGTATGGTAGCACTGCCAGGGCAGCCCCCAGGCAGGGAGGAGACCAGGTAACAGCTGCTCTTAACAGTTGCTGTCCACCTGTATGTGCTCAGAGCTGGGCAATAGGCATGAAGAATACTAATTCCCTAGTTTACTAAATGAACAGAATGCCCCAGGATATTTCCTCTGTCTCATCCTGTCAGGGCTTGTAAAACATTGCATCATGTCTCATCTATGGTGCTTTCATTTTGATTATCACCTTACCATGTTGGATGACTTTTGTGGAACTGATATGTAAGGAATTGTTTTTCTTGGCCAGAAGATCTGCAAAATAAAAGACTTAAGGCAATACACAAAAAATATTGTTTGGAGGCAACAACCTAAAGTATACTGCAGGAAAAACATAAGACAAGTCTCTACAAAGATAAATTATAGCCTTTCAATATTTTATTAATTAATTAGTTATTGTGTCTATGTTTATTAGGTGATAAAGCCTAATTGATGTATTAAAAATAACAAACTTTAGGACAGATCATATCCTAGCACAGAGCATATCACTGTCTTGATACTGGTTTTTTGTTTAGTCACATCTATACCAGCAAATATATTGTCATCTATTTAAATACTGTTATCTGCTACAAATGTGTATTTTGATATCATTTGAATGACATAAAAAATAGGAGATGTTCACATTTCTATGGAAAGTGAAATATTAGTTTGTACCAACAGAGATACAGAAGCTTTTGCAAATGCTTGTTTCTTCGATTCTGATTAGATGCTTAAAATTTGTGTCTTCTGTATCTGATGCTCATATATTTGTTTAATTCAGTTATAGAAACCTTCACTTTCACTCACAGGCTTAGTAGGAAATGATTCATGAACTTTTTAAAAGAAACAGTAGAGGAAACATATTAGGCTGTGATGTTTTTATTCTTCTGGGGAAAGGAACAACTTTGTAGCTTTTTGGATTTTGAGTTGTAAAAAGGAAAAGACCCTCATAAGATGTTTGTAGGCCCAAAATACACCAGCAGCAGCATCAATGAATCAGACAGGAACAAAATAAGCTCACTAACTGAGAAGAAGATTGTTACTTGTCAGCAACTTCATCTCCTATCATGCTCACGGCCTTTTCAAAAAATCCGAAAAGACTTTTTTAGCATTCTTGAAAGACTGTTAGGATTGGGTTATCCATTATTACTAAGCACTCAGCTTTTCACCCATTGTAGGTCGTTTGTGTTTGCCATTGATTTCAGTGATAGTAAGATCAGATGGTAAATGATGTAACAGTGATTAAGGGCCTGGTTCCACTTGCTTAACTTGTGTCTGGTAGAGCTTTCTCACCAGAAAGCTTGTTGAGCAGTGGAATAACTCTGAAAGTCAATGTTAATGATTCAGTAAGTGTTACTTGACTGAACTCAGCTTATGGATTTTATAACTTCTAATATGACATACAACTTAAAAATTTATTTTAATTTCAAGATGCTAGTTTCACACTGAAACTGAAGTCTAAGTAAGGGTACCAAACATACCTTGACTATTTGAGAGAGGACTGAGCAAAGAGCTAGTTATATTATTATATGCATGGAATAAGTTCAGAGTTATTACTTAATATTTAAAGTTTGCTATAATTACCATGAAAGCACCTGACATTCTTTTTTGGGGGCTTGCGTGGAGGAGTTAGATCTATAAAAAATTTCTTTCTGATTTTGAGACAGAGAAATGCCAGCACATACATCATCTGTATTCTGTTTCCATGAAGTAGATAGCATATCTGGCCTTATACATGCAAAGTTTTCTGTAAAATTTGTATTGAATTTAGGTCCCTGAAAAAAACGAGACTCAAGCCCAGTTCTGAGCATTTTAGTTAACATAGATAAGTACATCTAACATACCTTGGTAAGCAAGGTAAGTGCATAACAAACATGACAGTACTTTAGGAGCCCAAATTAGGGAGTCAGTTTAGAAAATGCTGAAATGCTGGGCAGAAGTCATTCTAATCTAACTGTGACAGGTTTGATAGATGAGCCTAGACATTGTACTCTTGCATTGTTGTCACTTAACAGATCAGTGGAGCTATTACTTAAACTCACTGAAAAAAACCTTGAAGCCTTTCAAAGGGCTGTTGCCCTGGCACAACTGACAAAATGGAGCTTTAGGTAATTTATACTTGTATACAAGTTTTAAACAAATGCTTATTTCTGTAATTAGAAAACAGGTTGTCTTTCCTTGCAAAATTATTTCCACTGCTACATTTTTTGCAAAGATAACTTTATACCTTTTTCATATTATTGTCATGCCTCTGCAGCTGTGACTAGAGTTGGTACGTATGAATACTGGTTGCTCTATACTACTTTTGCAAAGACAACTTTATACCTCATTTCATTTTGCTGTCATTTCCATTGCCTCACTGGCTAGGCTGTTACCTGTGAATATTGGTGGAACTGTCAGAATCAGGCAAGCTTTTAAGAAAATGAGTTTTGACATTGCTTTCCTTAAGATGTTCCCTTGTATTTCAATTACTGCTTTCTGATTTGGAGATTTCTTAAGGTAACCCTGAGTTTGTTCCCAAACTGTCAACCAGGTGGCAGCAATGCCACGTCGCAGCAGCTCCTAGCCGGTTTCCCTGACATGAAGTGTTAATGCAATTGACCAATCAGTGCTAAGATGATGGGAGGTAATTGGGTAATTGTATTTCACTGATCACAAGCAGNACGGAAGGGAAGAAGGAGGAGTGTGCCCAGAGAGACTGGCCGTGGGACATTTGCAAATCAGGGTGCCAACTGAAAGGAGGGGAGTAACTGAAAGCCAGAGTGACTGAAAAGCGGAGCTACCCCCAGCAACAACAGCAGCTGCCAGGAGCTGGATATATACATACATGCCTACGTACATGCACACACAGGGAGAATTCAAGCTGAAGCTAATAGGAGGGAGGAAGCGTTTCGGCTGTGCAAAGGGCTATGCGTGTCAGGGATGAAACTAAAAGCTGAAAGAAGCGGCTGCGCTCCTGGGACTGTGTCATCTTGGAAGGGAGGGAGGCAGGAAGGAAGGAAGAAAAGGGGGAAGATAACTGGCATGTGGAAGAAGATGGGAGACTAACTCACTGCTGTGAAGAAGAGAAATCCAACTTGTTCATCTGAAACATAGCAGGCTGAGCTTGGAAATGAGATCAGACCTGCATTGAAACAGAGAAAGGGAGGAAAAGGGAGGCAGAGATGGGAGAGCTTTTATCCTTCCTGTCTCTCCTTCTCTCTGTCTCCTCAAAGAAGAAATAGAAGTTTATCCATCTCCGTGCTGCTGGATCTGTATAGCTGCTGGACAAAAGATGGAGAGGAAGCTGAAATGAAAAGCAAAGGGTGCTTCTGAAATTTACAGCTAAGAGGACGAATCACGTCTTCCCGGGTGTCTTTGTGCCCCATTGGGGGAGTTTTAACATCAGAAGGATTTTGAGAAGGGGGGTGAGGGGGGGCAAAGGCGAGAGTGGGCGTTAAAAACACTCGTCCCAAGTGTTTAAAAAATAACGAGGTGATGGATGTATTTTTGACAGCTGGTGGGAACCTTGAATTTTTCTCTACTCCCTCTCCTTCATTTCATTTAATGTGAAATTATGAAAATGCAGAGGAGTTGGAGGGAAGGCAAAAGGATATAACGTGGAGTTTGAAACAAGGAGAGGGTGCTGATGCTGTGGATTGCTGGCTTCTTGCCGAAATCAAAAATCCAATTGCGCACTGGGTTGTGATTGGAAATCTAATCAGATCTTTGGAGAGGGGGGAGAGAGACTAAAAGTTTATTGGTTTGACAGACAGAAATAAAAATTTAAATGCAAAAGTAGATTCTTTCCTAAAGGAGTGTGGAGGAATAGATTAAAACAAGGATGGGAATCCCCATTCTAATGTGGAGACATATGGATTGGATAATTGATAGTGCAGTAAAGAAGGGGAAAAAAGAAAATTGCCTGGCAAGACCTGGATCTTAAGTGTCACAACAAAATTACATTAAAAGAATACAGATGGAGGATTGCTTAAAAAGAAATACAGCCCTTTCTGCTCTTCAGAGAGAAAACAAATAGCAATGGGGAGCAGTGGAGCCAGAGAAGCAGAAAACATCAGAAAAAGGAAACTAAGCAAAGGATCCACTGTGGAATGAAAAGTTTCAGAAAGGAGAAGGACCATCCATCCTCTGCAAAGATTTTTGTTTTTTCCTCTTATGTTAAACCTCTATTCTTCAGTGAAGGCAAAATCAAAATTATCGTTACAACAATTTTAAGCAGAAGAGTTGAAAGCCACAGAGAAGATAAAGGACAGAGAAGAAGAAAGTAAAATTGCCAGAGGGAGAGAGTTCAGCAGTGTTGGTTTGGATTGGCACCTGTATGGACTGAAATTTCTGGGAAATTGCAATTGGATATCCTTTGTTTTTCTTTCTTTTCTTGTTTATAATTTTGATTTGGTTGCTGAAATGAAATAGTTTTCTAACCCCTCCCCCACCCGGGTTTTTCATAATCACTCGGATTTCCAGCTGGATAGTCTTTGAGGATACAGTGAGTACACTTTCCATTTTAATATTTTTTGGAAAAGGAACTATGCCCCTTTGTCTCTCTTCTTTCATCCATATCCCTTTTTTCTTGGTCTTTTCTCCCACCTGAATAAAGAATCTTACTGTATTTTGATAATGGCTGCAGGGGGGTGGTTGGGAAGAGAGAAGGAATGAGGATAGAACTGAATTCTCACAGTAGCTCAGATTCCTATTAGTAAAATTCAAGCCTTTGTAGGATGCTGCAGACACCTGCCTGTATGTCTCTAAAGCGTGTGTAAATGTTCACTAGCAAAGAAATCTTTTGAGAAAGCCCTTGCAGTAGTTGGGGGTGCTGCCTGATTGCCCGGTCTCTACAAACAGATGCAAGTTGCATAGAATTGGATCGACAGATGAGGTTTATTTATTTAGTAAGTGTTTAAAGTAGTTGAGGGCTGTAATTTGAATGCTGATATCCAGTCTAGCATTGCAGATCAATATGGTATATTAACAGGAAAAATTTATATTCAAGCAGGGAGGATGGCTNGGATTTTAATGGATTTTGAGGAAGCAGCTCTGAGAGAAATGGCACATTTTGCACTCCATTGCTAAGAAAGGACAGTAACAGCCGGAGAGAGGACATTCTTCTATTTGAAGGAGAGTTTAGGAAACTGCTATACTAGCCATCCATGCCCTCCAGATCTCCTAGGAAATTCTTTGTGATTTTGTGGTGAATCCTTCAGGGTCCCCTAGGACTCTCATGGCAGTTGAAGGAGATTTACTTTGATTGGCAAGCAGTGAGAGGATACTGAGCTGTTAGATTTTTGTTACTATGCTGATAATGAAAATAATGTAAAATTGGCTTGTAGATGGTGGGATTCACAGATCAGCAATGATGTGTAACAGACCAATAAATATCTCTCCCTTCCCAGAGAAATGTTGTGTGTGGGTGTGAAGTAAAGGGAGGGATAACATGGTGTTTAAAATAGAGGTCCATGTTTTCCTGTGGGGAAGAGTGATACTTCCGTCCCCTCTCCTGGCATGACTGTGTAGCTTGTTGGTAGCGAGTTTTCTCTCTTTCTTCCGCTTCTATCCTTCGTCACCTCTGCCCTCTTCAACCTTGGCCTTCACAAGTAAAGGCTCCAGGTGAAAGTATTAGGCCAAAACTGTTGAAGAATGAGAGGGAGAAGCAGCTAATTAAATGAGCCATTGAACAGAAATGGATTTTTTTTTTTGGCAGGCAAGGTGCAGAGCTAGCTTTGCCATTCATTTTACTTTTCTCTAGCTGCAATATTCTGGAGAAGGGGAGAGAAGGCAGGAGTGGAAGAAGTGTTGGTAGAGCGAGATTTTAGCACTTTTTTTTTTCTGACAGCATTTCTCACTTCACAAGCGTCCCTCATGAAACAAAACAGAGCTCTAACTTCCCTGGATAAATACACAAATAAATATTATCATCCTCCTCTTCTCCCTGCCCCCNATTTTTACTTCATGTATATGTCCTGAATCTTTTGGCATAATGGAAATGAGAACTGCCTCTTAGAGGTGTGCCATGTGCTTCTGTATGGAGGTCATGCCTCTTAAACATTGGCTACTTGAAAAGGATTAAGATTTAGGGTTCAATTCTGTTCCCAAGGAAATCTCTGGGAGTTTTTGTTTGGCCACATGAACAAATCAGACCCTTTGTACTGTAGTGTTCAGAAAAAGAAGGAAGCAGGCACAGCAAAAATTGTTCCTTCCAGCTCCAATGACTCTCATCTTTCTCAGTATAACTAAATCATTTCACTATGAAGTGCTTCAGCCTCATTTATTTCTCTGGGCTCCTATTTCCTGGTGGGATACTAAATGGGTAATAAGTTTTTCAGCATCTGAAAATAAGTGCAAAACTCTCTTGTCCGTTGCTTCATGTTCCTTTGTAATGTCTGCTCTGTTCTGGGCTACACTTACATCAGCAGTTACAGTAATAGAATGCTCAATTTACATTAAGCTGCAGCTCAGTAATTAGTAAAAGAAAAGGAAGCTGTCTAAGGAAAAGGTATTTCCAAGCTTTTCCCTGGATTGCTGTCAAGTGAACACATAAACAAAAAAATTGATAGTGCAACTCCAGTGTTTGACAATAGAAAGCTGACATGGGTGCCCCTTTTGTACGGTAACTAGCAGGAGTATTTTCTTGATGTGATAAGGAGGCACTGGGAAAATTTAGTCACAAGTTTGGGCTGAAATAGGCAAACCTTGTCAATATAAAAAGCCACGGATGCATGTCTGCTTCCAAAGAGGCAACACTTTCACACTTCAGTGAATCATTCACTTAATACAGTAGCCAAAAGACACATGGAAGAGCCCAGAGTTTAACTCATTCAGTGTCAAAGTGGGAATAAGTATAGAGTTTCTTAGCTTTTGTGCTGTGGCTTATCCAGAGCCCAAGGGGCTGATCATAAAATAAATAGCCAAAACCATTAATCCAAACATCCAACAAATCTCAATCGGAGACAAGAGCTGGCTTTGTCCCTGTGTCTGGGCACAGGTGTATTGTTCAATAGTATGTACTGGTACTGCGGACTATCTTCAAACCCTGGACAGTCTTTTTGGTAGCAACCACAAGCAACTGGGATTTTAGCACTGTACAGGGAACCATTATGTGCATATTTATGCTATAAATTCTTGTACAGAGTGAAAGATAAAGCTATATTGGAGGGTCCTGCTCTGTTTGTTCTAATTGTTTTCCAGAAAGTCAGAGATCACATACCTCAAACTTCAGGTATTCTTGGCAAACTGTAAGTTAGTAATGCAAGGAGGTGTCTAGTCTGTGTCTTTTCTCATGTCAGGAATGATTTACACTGATCTAGAATTGAAGCAGGTTCAGTTTGCTGGAGCGGCAAATTTTGTGTCACAATATCCCCCAGCCTGATGCGCCTGACAAGTGAAAAATGGACTTTAGGATTAGGTGAGACCCAAGAAAAAAATGCTCTAGATGTGAGCCAATACAAGCAAGTGTGGAAGTGGTAGAAAACAAAGGGATTTGCAGAGGTGTTGCAATGGCTTCCTATATATAGGAATATATATATATATGAATATATATATATACACACACACACAGATATTTAAAATTATTTTCCTGTGACCTAAAAACCTGTCTCCCATTTGACATGAAGATTCTTGCTGTTGCAGTATGAGGCAGGAAGATTTTGAATGGGGCTCAGAACAAGATTTTAGCACATTTTGAGAGAGCTAGATGCTGTTGAAAACTCACAAGTGAGGCTATCCAAGTTAGAGTATATTCACTGAAGGAGTTTACTTTGCACAGCAGAAATGTGCAAGAGCTTCCATCTTGGTTTTGGTAGAGTGGCTTCATGTTGGCTTGGAGATATGCCTTTGTTTCTGATGGCTAGTGAAGGAATGAGGAGGGAGGGAATGGTGCTGGAGTTAGTGCTGTTTTCATTTTGGGATGAGAATTACTCTGAAGGTATGCAATTAGCACCAACTAAGTAATTTCTAGAGTAGTCAAGCTGACTGGACTTTTATCAGAAGCCTGTCATCCCATTGCCAGCTGCTCTATGAAAATCGTAATGGAAAACAAGCCTTCTTCAGCCCACACAGGACTGTCCAATGAGAAGAATTTAGTAATAGCAGGATCCATTCTGGCCTGGAAAGTAGCCTTGCAGCATGCTTGAGTCTAGCATCTTGGACGAGGAGCTGCCCTTGGAAAGGATTCTGCCTTTACTTCTTGGAATGGCAGAAGACTTGGGGATTAGCTTTTGACGTTTTAGAGTGGTTTATTTAATGATGTTATTAGGAAAAAAAAGGGTACCTATTATTTAACTATACTATCACAGTCATTTTTTCTCCTAAGTGGTAGAAATGGGGACACAAGATGGGAGATGAATATGCTAGTGGTATGTTTTAATTGCATATTCACAAACTGCGATACATGGAAATGAATTAATGCATAGTTCCTGGTAGGGGGCCTGGATACTTTGCTATCTGTTAGTGAAAAAGGCAAAAATCAGACACTTGTGCATGCACACAATAAAAGAGAAACAGGATTTACATTTTGTATCCAAGGAAGCAAGAGCAGAATCCTGCAGGGCTTTCTATTCATTGTTTAAATGTTGCCATAGCAATATCTCAGGGCACAAGTTACATGTTTTCCACTTCTGCAGTTTAGCTTTCCTTGTCTCCTGTCTTTCTCTCTTTCTCTCTCTCTCTGTTTCTCATGATATTCTAAACAACTAGGAGTATCTCCACAGAACTTTGCACAGCAATATGAAAAGGTGTTTGAAGGCTGCAGTATCTGATGGTATATGCCCGTCTGTGTTCTTCACTGAGATTTGCTAATATATTCAAAACCCATTTGGAGGAAATTGTTGAATAAAAGTGGGATGTGAGATTCTTGTTGTTAGGACATTGAGCATATTACAATATTTTGTGTAGTGGTGATATGTTAATTGGATAGCTGCAGGCAAGCAAAGTGTAGCAGTCGCTGACAATTAGAAACAACAATGAACTTCCTAGGACTGAATCTATTCCTTGGGCAGATTAAAACACATTTTAGGTATATACCAGAGCTTGTGTAAATTGAAATCCTAACATCAGTGTAATAAGTCTTGAAACTCTCTTTTCATGGTGCTGAGACAAGATTTACCCTTGCTGCTTGTGAAAGGGAGAGAGGCAGCATTAGACCACTGAATAAAATCTAGTATAGTGTTTGCTGCAGAGCTTGTACTGGTTATGTCAGGACTGTGGGGAAGCAATATAACCAGGAACTAGGAGAATTAAAAAAGAAACCAATTAACTCCACAACAAAGCAAAAAATTCCAACAACAATTATTTCACTTGTAGCTAGATAAAGCTTACTCAGAAATATCACAGCAAGATAAGTTAAATAAATGGTGTTTTTTCTGCAAACCAGCAGGCAATTCAGAGCTCTCTGTTTTTGAGGAATAGTTATTTGACAGCTATGGTTTTCATACAGTTTTGTGTATTAAAATAATCCTTGGAAATATGGATGTGATTTCCTTCCATATTTGTATGGACAGCATAGTATGAACTGACTTCTAGAAGGCCCAGAGTTTGGTGCTTTTTCTTCACTATTCGTATAAGAATGATTGCTCTAAGAATCAAACCTGTTCCTAAAAACCAGTGAAGTAATTTGAAAAAAGTGTTAGTGTAGCATATTTTAATTTTTTTTACAAATCTTTCTTCACTTTCATGTCAATAATCTCTTCATTCACATGCCATATTACATGGGAAATAAAGCCAAGCACATAAAGAGCCTTTTATCAATGTTGGAGGTGCAACATGAGTCATAACAGCACAGGTTTCTTCCCACTGCTTATCACAGCACCTTAGTCATGATTTTAATCAAAAGTCTGTTTTAAGACCTTTATCAGGCACTAACTCTAAAGTTCATGTACTTTGAACTTACTCTGGAATCTTTGAGATGGGAAAAATGGTAGTGATCTGTGATGGGAGTACTCACCTCACTTCTCATGCACTGTGCTAGTTAGTGCCCTGTCACCAAATTACTGAAGATCATCAGAGTTAAATTTCTTGACTGAAACCTAAGGTAGGGAGGAGGGTGTGAAAGTTTCATCGTGTTGGATCTTCATCAGCTATAGACCAACATTTTGCTTTCTTATTAATCTTCAAAACTAACTATTAGTGGACTATTCACGAAAGGAACAGTCTCTCTGTAAACTGATGTGAGAATTCTGTCTTGACAAGAATTAATTAAAAGGATTGTTTTTTTTTTTAATTCACTAATGCCTATTTTTCTGTCCTCATTCAGCATTGTAACATGTATGAGCTAGTCTGTTTTGTAGCAATACTTCCATGCAACTGGTTTCATTCCTTTTTAATTTCTTTTTCTTTTGTCATTGTGAGAAGATAAACCCAGTTTTGCTCCAACTAATCTCAATTGGATCTTTAGTAATTATTTTGGCAGGACTGATCCTGCTCTGTGTTTGTTTGTGTTGCTTTTTCTTTATTTCCAGAAACAAACAATAGAAGAAATACTCATATTTACAGACATAAAAAGATGATCCGAATACTATTTTTCAATTAATATGCCATAAACTTCAAAATTTCAAAATATTCCATGTTACTTTGCCACCCCTGCTGACATTCCAGGTGTTAATGCTTCTTTTTCATCAGTATGTAATGTAATAATTGATTAATTAACTTACTGCCACAGAAAAACTTCATTCTATATTAGCAAACCCAGCTATTTTGTAAAATTACATATTTTAGGGCTGAATTCTCAGTCGCACTTAGGATGGTGTTATCTCTGTGTATTGTCTATTCACGTCAATAACTGAATATTGTAATGTTATAATTAGTTTAATAAAAAGGCTATACTTTACCTTTTAAAAGCTAGAAGAGGTTCTCCAGGGACAGAAAAGGGTTAAGGAACCATAGTTTTCTTTCCCTCAATGCATGCAAGCTTCAAATGAAGTGTGCCAAAATGTATTCAATTCCACGAGCTTCTTTGCTGAAGGGCATAGATGTGTTAAGGGTTCTTTACTTAGCTGTTTGGTTTTACAAGAATTTTCTTTGCCACTACTCTGTTTGTGAGCCCTTATTGGACAGGCAGGTTCTTTTACAAGTGGTTGTATATTTTTTTCCAGGAGAAAGCTTTTCTATTTGTTCCATCCTTTGAAGAACTGAGGTTCATTTTTGTTAAGTTTGTTGATGACACAGCTACTAAAGGGGACAGTGACCCTCTTAGCCTTTCAGGTTGCTCATATGCAGTGCACAGTCTACTACTTCAATAAGAGTTTTATTGCATTTAATGCCCTTGTGAATTTTGACTGTATATGGTGCAGGGAATTTAAGCCATAATGGATTTCTCCTTTGAACTGGAAAGAGGTTGAGAAGCCTCACCTTCAGTGAATGTTCATGTTGATATCCCTCTTTCTGTAATGTACATTTTACTGAGTAGTCTGGCCCTAAAAATTGAGTTACATACATTAAGTAAAGGCCTGGAGGTATCTGTTAAAGACTACTGAATCAAACCATAGCAGAGGACGACTTAGTCCTTAGGTCACTTTCCATAACATGTGGAAAAAATAATTATATTTTTAATGGGAAATTTCAGGTTTGGGGATATATATGAAAATGTCATTCAGCAGTAGTAGAATGTCATTAAGAGTTGCAGAGAAATATAGATAATAAATTCCTATCACAAAAGGCATTGCATCTAATTTAAAGTATCATCCAGGCAAGATTTTTTTTTGTGGCAAAGAAAGATGAAGTTGATAATTGCCTATGGCAAATCAAAGATAAAAAACAGCCAATGATGCTGCTTCAGAAATACCTATCTTCTAGACCTGAGGAAAATTATGAGAAAAATTTATTGGAAAGGACATATAAACAGAAGGCTGTGAATATAAACTGGACAGATTCTAGGAATATGTTGTTTTGCCACAGGAAAACACAAATAATAAAAGAATTCAAGTTTGGCTATATGTCTGTCTTTGATACAAGGAAACTGAAGTAAAAATTTAATAATTAAACAAACTAATACATAGTAAGGAATAAAAGAGGAAATCATATAACAACCCCTATTTAAAAAATAAGGTATAAAATGAGTACAATTGATCTGATAGGAGAGAAATGTTATGGTTCTGTGGTAATCTTAGAATACACCAGAAATAAGGGACTATTGCTGTTCCTTTTGCTGTTTTTATTGGCCACATTTTATGAAGAGATATTGCCAGTAGTAATGCATAACTGCCAGAATAATTCAATTAATATTTCTACTCAGTGTCATCTGAAGTATGTATCTAGAAAACAGTCCAATGATATAAGTTCAATGGACTTGGTAGTCATTGACCATTTAGCTTAAAATAATGTTTAGGCAAAATAACAGAAAATACAACACTGAATTTAACCAACAGACACTTAAGGCAGAGAAAAGTTTAATGGCAATAGTATGGTATTATAAGAAGTATTTTCTTTGAAGCAAACAATTTGACCCTTTCATACTGAACGGCTGATAGATAGAAGTTACCATGGAAATAAAGTGCACTCAAGCTTTGAAGAACATAGGATACTTAAGTAGTTTAGAAGCACTGGTCAGATATTCAAAAAGAAGTATTGTGAAGAAAGTTGTTGGAATAGGTTATACAGATATTGTAACTATTTTTACAATAGTTGTGTCCATGTTCTAGGCAGATCAACAGAAAATTATGCTTTCTGTAAGTGTAGACCCCTCAGTTAGCAGAATGACCTAGGTAAGAATGGCTGTTTAGATGGGTATGTGAGGGTAAACTGCGTCAATAAGGTAACTGAGCTGAGAGGCCATTTCCTGAAACTAATAATGCTAAAGAGGAGAATGAAACCAAAAAGAACCCCCAAAATGCTAAACTAAAAAATAAACAAAAAGAAAAACAACAACACNCCAAAAACTTCTGAAACAAAGCTTGGAAAAAAGTGTATAGAAGAAACATGAACCTTTTTAAAGTATGAATGGCTGGGCAGGTTAGAGAAAGAGAGCAAAAATACTTGTGTGATGTTGCCAGACATTGACCCATTTCAATGCAATCTTTGGCTTGGTCTCACGAAGCTCCCTCTGTACTGGATACTGCGAGAAGCCAGCATGAAGCTGGTGGAGTTGCTGCACAGGGAGCAACATGTAAGGACCCAAACCTTATGAAAGCATGCATGAACTGTGAATGCTTTCTTCATAGCCTGTCCACTAGCAGGTGGCACGGGATCACACAGAGGTGAACTACCATGTCTCAAGAGGTGGAATGAGCAAATAGGGGCACCTATGCTCTCAGATGTGTGGATATGCTTGTATCCAACATGGCCTGTGAGGATAGCTGAGTGATACTACTTTGGAGGATTAATTATATAAAGGTGCTTAAGAGTTTATAGGTGTTTATTATAATTTTCTAAGTATCTAGTATGCCATTTTGTACGTATCTAGTGGTTTATTTGTTTTATTGTAGATCCTGAGCTGCCAGTGAGTGCTGGTTAACTAAATGTTGTTGGCTATAGCAATATGATTTAAATCACATGAATTAAGAAGCTTTTCCTTGAGACTGTGTTGGCAATTTGATAAATAAGATAGGCATACTGAGTGATATTGAATGCAAAATGCTACTTATAAGAAAGAGATTCAGAATGAGGGATGTTCATCTGTAAGAACAAGCTCAAAAGGATTTGCGATTACAACAGAATTTCCACATCAGCTCCCACAGTGATAGTGTTAAAAAGAACTGTCATGCCAGAGAAATAGGATAGTGATTTTTACAATGTCAGTTGGGAAAACTGGAATGGTGTTTACATTTCATTTTGTCCACATTTTAAGAATTTTGTTGAAAAGAATGGAGAAACAAAAATATTAAGTGCTGAATAAAAATGAAAAATCACTAATATTAGTCTATTAATTAGGAAACTCAAGGACTAATATGGTTAGTTTCTGAGGAAAAAACCCAGATGTTTAAATGTTTTGTAATATAGCAAATAAAATTCTAAGAAGAAGCAATAGATAGAAGCTCAGGTTGCATAAATTGAGATTTGAAATTAAAGGTAGAATGATAATCTTAAAAATAATTTAATAATTAAAAATAAAAAAATAATTTTTAAAATTCCTGGGGAAATTTTATTTTCACTCTTTTGGAGTCCTTGTACACTAATGTCTTTTTGGAAGACTGTTCTAGTGAAATATGCATTATTGTGTTTTGTATGTTTCGATATTCAGAAGTGCAGAGTAGATGATTCTGAGATCCCTGTACTCATCCTGTGGCTCTTCAGGTAGAAGGAATGTTGCCTGGGTGTCTATAACCAAGCTTCCAATCATGTCATCAACAATATGTCTAGCTTGCAATGTGCAGAACACCCCAAAGGATTTTGTTATGCAATCCATTATTCCCTCTCTGGTGGAAAAAGCTGTCAGAATGATGCCTAAATTCCTGCAAAAACTGTCAAAACAACATTAGTGGAGATAGATAGGTAAGTAGCCTTTATTTAGAAGCTTTTAGGTGTACGCCAAAATATGCACACGCATGTATGTATGATCACTATAATCAGCCCTTGGTTCCCATTTCCCCTGGTGCTTACCCTCAGAAAGCTCAGAACTGTCCCTTGGAGCCTCTGCAAGGACTCTGGGCTTTATCTTCTGTTTTGTCTTCAAACTATCTTGCAGGGGCTTCTTCAAAATACTGTGTCCTTGGCAAAACTCAGAAATGTGTGAGAAAAACGTGCAGTGATTTTGGAACACCACCTAAAAGTGTGAGCAATCCAGGAAAATACACATTAATTCTAAAATTTCTAAAAAGTCTACAAAATACACTAAAATTCCTTAAGCATCAAGAACACCAAAGAAGTTTATGGGTGATCTGCTGCTTTGTGACAATACTCTGGTTCAGGCTCAGTACCTCAGACTTCTGCTTAGTTGGTAAAATGTCTTTTGAAGTCTGTGAATTTGTCAAATCTGAAGTGTTCTATAGAGATTAGTTTTGAAGGCTGTGCTGAGGGTGAACAAATACCACATGTATTTACTTTTCCACTCAAACCCCTATCTGCTAACTTATCTATGTGACCAAACTTCTGCATCCTTCATAGTTCTCTTCCTAGTGTAGAGATTTGCAAACTTTAGGTGTACTTCTGAATCACTGTCTTTTCAGTAACAGGGATCTCCAGCCTGAAGAAGACCATTTGTTTAAGCTGACACAGGAGTTCAATATTTAAAACCAAACAAATTTATTGTCTCCAAGCTTTTATCTAGCTTAGGCTTCCAATATGAATCCAGATATGTGATTTTGCAATAGTTGATGTTGGTGCCTGACTTCTTTCCAAATCTGAAATGGACCAAATGTAGAGATGGCAAAGTTGGTATATCCTTCTGTTTCTCTTTGCTTACAGCATACTAAAGATTGCTCTGTCCATATCTTTGTCTTGCTGTGACTGGTTGGTAAGCATTTCAGACTAGAAATGTGTTTTTCTGTCTTCATAAACCAGCTCAGTTTGTGGACCTGATTTTACTTGGTTACTCTTTTGCTAGTTCATGTTCTTGGTTTGGGAAGACAAGAGAAGAGCAAAGAATGAAGTGAACGTTCCCTTGCATCTCTGTGTAGTAGCTGGTGGTAGTGCAGATTGAAATTATGTACAGTCTCAGTGGGCTGTCTTCTCATATTTCTGATTACTCTCCATCTTTCTTGGACACTGTTCTAAATTATTCTGCAAAATTTGCTGATGGAAATCTAAAACAAATATCCATATTTCATACTTACTGGTGAGGTAGGTGTTCACTTTCTCTGTTTAGTTTTATAGTCCAAGTCAATTTTTTAATATAAATTATTTTTCCTGCATTCATCAGCTCTACTGGACTATGGGGCAATTTCATTGTTACAGCTGGATGTAGTTAGCCTGAGAGATCATGGAATGTGGGAAAGTGTTCTCTGAGGTAGCGAAGGGCATTCCTAATGTTAGGAAGCTCAGGGTTAAGTTAGAGACAGTTATACTTCTAACCTTGCTATTCTTTTCTATATTCTTCTCCTTTTTGCACCCTTTACTGTAACCTGGCTTTGGATAGATTACCTTACTTTTGCAGGAATAATAAAAATGAATTAAATGATCTCACGTGCTTGCTTGTGGGAGAACATGTGGATCATGTGAGTGGAATAGGCTAACCTGCACTGAGCTTGCACTAAGATTGTTGGCATAGTTACTGCATATTAGCTTGTATTATACAAAAGCTGTTAATATTAAGAATGTCTGTCTGGGTAGTCAGTGTAGTAATCAGTATTTTGAAAATTCATACCCTATCTCAAATCCTCACACATTATTCTGCATGTATGCTCCATATAGTGTAGTCCTGGATTTTCAAGAAAGGAGGTTACATTTACCTTACTGGTTCCTTATGGAGCTCCCACTGAAACCAGTAAATTCCCCGGCTACTGAAATCCTCCCAAACTGATTGTCTAGGATAATGCTCTTATAATGTTATTTGTAATCTGAGCTCCCACAGCATTTTGTGATTTCATGAGTTGCCCTTCTTTACATAACCCTAATTTTCTTGTGTACGCTTTATGCAGTCCTTCATGCCTTCAATTTTAAATCAAATAAGATATCAATCAAATATAGCTAAAGTTTGGCATAAACTTTTCATTACCTTATAGCAATAGGTGAACATTTGGGAGCTGGAAAAGCAAGGCCTAAGTCTAGCAGACACTTTTTGGCATGGTCCTTTTCTCTTGTCTCTGTCCCAGTCCCTTTTCCAAATTCTCTTGTGAGAGAGAAACTGCTTCTCAAACCATTGACCTACCCTTGGACCAGCCAAATGACTACAGAGACCAAAATGTATTTGGTTTGCTTGCTAAGAAAACTATTTTTGACTGTGCTGCTCCTCACTCCATGATTAGAGTTCCTTATGGATATTGCCTGTCAATAGCTCATCTCCTCCCAGTGGCAGCAGAGTACAGAAGCATTTTTTTCTCATGTAGAGCTTCCAGGGAGTACTTTGCTACCAGAGGTCTCTTGAAGACTAGGACTGTCATTGCATGATCACGACAATTGAGAGAGACATCTGAGGAGACTGGAGGAAAGCTAATAGTTGCCTGTTTCTGAGCATTTCTCTAGTTCTTTTTAATGAAATGTTAAAAACTAAGATACTGCACTGTTCTTGCAAGTTTTTCCATGCAGATGGAGCTATGGAACAAAATGAAACTTCACTGAAAGTAAAGCAAATTCTATATTGAGAAACAAATGTACTAGAGAAGCTGTCAGTTTAATTTCACTGGTATGAGCTGAACTACTTTCACTGCTGCAGCTATATATTCATATTAATGTTTGTATGTGTGTTTAAGTGGATATATTGCTCTTGAAAGTTTGGGAGTGTTTTTGGCCTTATGACTTATTAAAGTGATGATTTTTTGCACAGGTGGTTGCATTGCAGAAAAGCTAGCAGAGAAATAGTACTTTTTACATATATGTGTTATATATATGTTTAGCCAAGTGCCTGCTTCCATATATCTTTTTTTTTCTCTAGGAATGGAATATAAATCTCTACACATTAGTTATGTAGCTTTCAGATGAATTATAACTTTGACTACATGGCAGCTAGGTAAAAAAGTACTAGCTTTCAGAAAGGTTTAAGAATAAATAAGTTTTTTTCCCCAAACAAGTAAAAAAATTTCACCCACCTCCCAAAAGAAAGAAAAAATAGCAGATCTTGTTTCACATCTTTCCCCACTATCACTTCAAATGATACCTTTTAAAGAGAAAATGCAATTAGGAGATACATTTAAATATAGTAGAATGGACAGTCTTTTGTACTATAGTGGTCACCACAAGAGATTTCTTGACTCTGACCTTTCTGTGGGCTGTTACTCATTTTCTGAAATAAACTACACAAATTGTATATATTCCTTTTTATGTCTCTGTAACTTAATAGAAATTACTTTGAATTGAACAAACAACCAACCAAAATATTCCCTCTCTGAAGTTAAGGAGGATCACAAACCTACCGATTTTTACCCTTAAAAGTAGATAATTGCAAATATAGACTTATTCAAATATTGTTTGATATTCTAGCTCTAACCACATAAATAAGGAGTATTCAAGCAAAACCTTATCAGGCTTTCTACATATTTTACACCAAAATTATTATTATTTTTTTTATTTTTCCCAATTCCTACAGTAGAATGGTCAAAAAGCATAATGCCCAAATTATTCCTCTAAACACTGTGAAATTTTACCTATTTTGTCAATGTTTTCAATTGTCAATGTTCACAAGCATTAAAACTTTAAAGTTCTTTATGTTATCATTTATAACTTTTGTTGCTTCCACTTGAATTGATGTGTCAACTTCTTATGCATTTAGTTGATGAACTGCTTCCTACTGATGGATGGCAGCTTTCCATAGTGCCCCATGAATATAGAGATTTCTTTTTTTGCCTTGAACCCAGAAAACTATTTTTTTGTCTTAGTAGAAGATTAAGACCAACTCAAATAAGCTGTCAAAGTTTTAGACAGCTACTTGCAAGGTATAATAAATATCTGCAAGTGGCTATAAGAGTTCTGGCTGTGTTAAGACCGAGCACCTGATGCAGCTGACATTATCATTTGTTGAAGGTATTTAGTCATGGCAATACTTGCTTTCTGTCTCTTATGATCAGTTTGCTTATTGAGTAATGGCAAACGTGTAAAGAAAGGTCCAAAGTCAGCAACTGGTGTTATGCATTGTTATTGAAATGGTAAGTATATCCTATCATCTTCTTTCAACCTAATCTCTAGTTATGCAGACACTCATTCCCTCCCTTCTCTGCAAATAAGCAGATAGAGAGTATATGGTCTTTGAAATGTGACTCAGAGGTCAAGAGATTTAGAGTCTCAGGAGGAAAGTGAAATTCAAAGCTAAGGACAATTTATAGTGACCAACCTGCCCCTGGAAGCCTCCCAGCACAACCAAAGGGCTTTGTGATGGCTCGATTTCTCACATTGTCAGTTGCCATGAGTTTGTATAGGAAAGCACGTCTGGTACTGAGCTAGAAATATTCTAATGAGTAAAAACTGTTTTATTTGAGAGAGAATTTTCAAGATCAGATCTTTGGCAGAATGTAATGTTTACAGTATGCTGTGCCTATACGTGAATCACTGCTTATATTTTTTTTTTGCTGCAAATAGAGTAAACCAAAATTTTATCTGACATTGGGTAGGGAAAAAACATAGTGTTATGTTCCTTCCTTTTTTTTTTTTATTTCACTTTTAATTTTTTTTTTATTTTATTTTCCTTATGACAGTCTATGGAGGTAACAACACAATTAAAACATGGAAATCGATACCACCTGCATGCTTGCCTTTGCTTGGCACATTAAGTGTTTTTTTTATGAATTTAATTTAACATAGACTCTGTGTTTTGGTGTCTTGGTGCTTTGAATAGCATTGATGAATAGCTTAATTGTTTATTGATCTTATAGTTATTCTGTTCTTTATTCCTTCCTCCTCCTCCCCACCCTCCCTTTCCCTTTACTTCATCCTCTTTTAAAAGTTCTGTAAAAAGTTTACATTGTCAGAATTCCTTATCAAAATTTTGTGCATTGCTTAAATTCTATATTGCTAGAATGACTAGGATAGAAGTTACACAGAGGTACCTCAACAGTTAATTAACCAAATAAAGGAGGAATTGTCCACATGTTCAAAATTCATTTCTCACACTGGAGGCAGGAGATAGTTGTGGTAAATTTTGCAACAGGCTACTCCCACAGAGTCATATTTATTAAACTAAGAAAACTGGATGAGTCAGAACCATGACTGCATAGGAATTTAAAGAAAATAATTGACACTCTGTCTCCCAAGCATGTATATTTTTCTTTATTTTTGTGGTGGGCGTTAGGTTAAGAGGTGTCTTGTCTGCATAAATTTGAGCTGATGAAGAGAACATTTTTGCATTCCACAAAGCAGATTTGCATCATACATGACTTTTCAGTTCATTATAGTACTACCCTCATTTACTTATCATCAAAATAATTCCTGACAATATTCATCTAGTTTTCAAATCCACACAATTTGCCTCTTTACAGAAGAGTTTTTCCACTATTACAGTAATATCGTATGTACAACAGTGGAGTGAAAGTACAAAGCTAAAGGACTGCTTCAAATTTTAGCATGGCAAGTTTCCCTCCACCCTCTGAGTTCATAAATGAAAATAATTGGGCTGCAATGCCAAGAAATTAGTATCCTAACACAACTCCATAATGCTGTGAAAACAGCATTGCATAACTGTGGTTCCACTGAATGGTATCATTATGACTAAAATTATCTAACGTTCTGTTGCCTTTTTGTTCGTATTTGGCAAGAATCAGTGTATCTCACCATGGTACACAATACATTTTCTAAATATGGGTGAAAACCTAGAACATTCTTTGGAACAAGTATTGCCTAAATACAGCAGAAGTGAATGGAAAATGCTGGCCTTATTTGGTGATACGTTCTTGAATTGAAATATGACCAGCAATATCAGTCATCTGTAGAAGGAAGTAAATGCCTATTACCAGATGGAAAATAAAGTAGATTAAATGTTTCTCATTCTTCAGGCAGTAGGTTCAAAAGTAAAAATGTATATGTATTTTTAAAATCTTAATCTATCAGTATTTTGAAAGAGCTGAAATTAAAAAAAAAATCCATTCAAGGATCATTGTATTTTACTTCATGCTACCAATAAACATACCCAAAACAATGTAAATAGCTACTCCTAGTTAGTTTCATTCTTAAATAAATGTGAATGAGATGTGAGTAAAGGAGAGACATTTGTTATGCACCATGACTAAAAGCAAGAAGTCATGGTCTGGGGTGAATTCTCTTCAGAGAACAAACATACACAATATTAATGCCTTGGGACAAAGAATCCGTCACTTAAACTTTATGGACTTTGTGTTTCTAGGCTCTTTATCACCAGTATTCCAGAAGGCATAGGAATTAGCTACCACCATTATCTGTGATAGCACAGGGTGTAAATTGAATCCTTCAAACTTCAGTTCTTTGGGTAAGACAACTAAACCTATATCTGAACACCCTACATATACAGCTTGCCTGTGTCAAAAATCTCAAAAGCTGCAGTTCCCATGGATTTCAGCTCCTAGAACACCATTAAAAATGTTGCTTTCTAACATAAAGTAGATCATGTATTTAATCAGACTTGTCTTTCAAGTAAAAAAAAAAAAAAAGAATTAGTGTAGTTTGGGTTTATGTATGTCTTTTCAAAGATTATGCTGCTAGATTATATGTCAGTGTACTTGAATAGTCTGGAAGATGAATGATCACAGTCCTATGGTACAGGCTATGCAAATACTTATTAAATAGAACTGATAAATGCAGTTTAGCTTAACTATGCAATTGCATTTATTGCTAGATCCAATTTATATATGTATACACCACACGTACCCTAAGTCCAGTCCTGCTGTATAAGAACATATCAAGTGGCATATACAGCATTTCCATAGTGTGCTTTCTATTTATACCTTACCTGATTCTTTTATAAAATCTACTTTCATTTTGCTAAGATAAGAGCGTTACGGAGAACATACGTAGTAACTGACTTGCTGTGTTAGTAACACTCTGCTTTACACTGAGGAAAATATAACACCATTCAATATCAAATGTGTAATCAAGGAACAGCTGGGTTTCTTTTGCAGTGTCTCAGAGCTGGCCAAGAAAATTAAATCAAGTCGTCGAATAATTATTCTCATTGTTCATATTGATGCATTAGATCCTAAGTCCAAGTAGAGTTCCATGATAAATTAAAAGAACCATTTCCCCCTTTCAACTCTTGTCTTCCAAAGACATTTAATACAGGTTAATTCTTAAAAAAAGTAATTTCCTGTAATTTTTTTTCCCTGTAGCTTCTACCACTGTTCTGAGTTGTTGCACAGATAAAATGGACTGAGTCATCAAGATGCAGTAACCCAGAGATACTAATGTTAAATGGAGCCCTTTGCCTAAAAGGCAACCATTTCATGCTTGCTTCTGCATAGAGCAAAGTGCAGCAAAATTTAGCAGCGCTGTTATGTGTAAATATTCTATATCATTATTTGGTTAGAAACATATTGTTAATTAATAACAAATAGAGTAGGAAAAAAATCACTTAAAATAATGTTAACTTAAATATATTTATAAAAGCAAAGTGTATTAAAATGTATAATTAGTCATGAGCACAAAACACATACCTATATGAAAAACCCAGCTTGAAAATTCAAATTATTTTATTGTACATGAAATGACAATACAGATGGGAGTAAATGAAAAGTTAGACTGAACAGCTGTTCAACTCCTTCAGTAGGCGAAGGAATATCAAGAGGAATCCCAGGAAGGGAATTATGATTTAGTTACAGTTCTAAATCAGACAATGCCTTGATCCATAAAGAAAACAATTTATTGCAATCTGTTCTTTTTACAAATTCTTTACATAAGCCTT
>VWZD01006357.1:0-83334 GCA_013396695.1 Sakesphorus luctuosus
GCCCTCACAGGGCCTACATCCCTGTATAGGTCTCCCCATCCCATTCCCTCCCCTCTCCCCTCGCCATGCCCACCCCGTGCTCCCTGCTCTCCCACGCCTGGTACGTTCACCTGGAACATTCACCTTTGTATATTGGGTAACCCTCTAATGGAAACTTGTTTTGCTTGTCATGTTTCTGATGGAGTTTTTTTGCCGTGTTGGGTGAAGGAGCCTCAGTTCATCAGAAGATTTCAAATACCCTCATTTAAGAAACTCAATGCTTAGATAGTTGTGAAGTTATTTGCCTGACCTTAATAATAATGTACTCTGCACTGTAGGTTTTTGATTTATTTTTAAAACCTCTGTAAGAAGAAGAAGGCTGTGGGTGAGCACAGGCTGAAGCTGGGGGTGACACTGCTGGGCAGCCTCAGCCTGGGGGGCTTTGAGCACCTCTGGGGTCACTGGTCTGAAAAAATTTCCTTGGTCTGTATTCTCCTGTACCTGCCACACTCAAGAAGTGAGGGAATGTTGGTGAATTATGCCAAAGGCAGAAGTCTGTGAGGTTCTGTTGTGGCAGAGGTAGGAAAGGGACATTCCCATCCGCAGTTTGAGAACCTCAATGCCCTTCAGAAGTGAGTGAAATGTTGTGGAGTTGAAGTTAAAAGAGCATGTTGGTGGACTTGGTAACTGCACACTAGCTGAAAAACCTGAGGGACATTAAAGATACCAGAATATTCTTTAGTCAGAACACGATTGTGAGGCACCAATAGCATGCAACATTAAGAAGTAAAAGAAAACATGGATGTGTTTTAGTTTTTGTAGAGCTGGGACCATTTAATATGCAAAGTGTTGGTGAGTCACCATCCTCAGTAATATTTACAGGTTTGATTGCTTGTAAACAAGATGAGGTATTTCTTTTTACAAAAAGAAAAAAACCAGTAGGATTTGCACATGGCTTTGAGACTTCCCTGAGTGCTCAGAGAAAGTGGTAACTGCTAATTGAAGAGGTCCCAACCAGGCTTTCATCGGGAAGGAGTCTGGGTAAGGGTGAGGAAACCTGAAGTGATCTTCAGGTTAGGGGTATTGGCTTCACACACTTAGGGTTGGGAAGCCACAGTCTAGTTCCACACAGAAAGCCAAGAGTTTTTTTCTAACTCTTAAACATGCAGCTGTGAAGGATTATTATGATTTCCCATTCCTGTGCCTTATTTCTCCTTTTTCATAACATTTTCTAATCTTTTTAGCTACTCTGTTTAAGCAAATGGTCCTGAAGTCAATTTGGTATATTAGTATGCTTTGCTTAGGACCATATAAAATACTGCCTCCCAAATTCTTCTCTGCTGAGGGAACGTGAAAGGAGAAATCTTTAAACTTTCTGGGTCCATAGAACTGGCTTCAGAACACATTGAAGAAATGATTTCATTTACTGGTGTTTCAGATGTCTGGAGAAAACCTGTGGAGTATTTGACCTGTGTGATGGACAGTTCTGAGTCTTCCCTCAGTGGGATGACTCATGTTGGCTGTGAGGCATGTTCCTCTTGGAGTGTGGAGGATCAGCCGTGAGAGCTGATTCATCCATGATTCATGAGCCTGTGCATTTAGCCATTTTTCTTCATCAGTTCTTTTTTTCACAAGGCTGAATCTGGTGGCAGTAGCAATTACTGAATTTATCTCTGCTGGAACCTTGAGCCACCTCAGCAACACTGATAAAAGCTTATAGAAGTGTTTTTATTTACAAAAAGCAATACATGAACTCAGGATTCTACTGTGATGTGTTCTTAAAGGGGCATGATGTATAAACTCCATAATTAGTGCTTTATGTAATAGTAGAAGGAAGGTAAATTTGTTTTCCTTTATTTTGCAGAGATGTGAAATTTATTTATGGACATCAGGTGTTCAGAAACACGACATGGCAAAAGGCTGCCCAGTAATCTGTTAATTCTTTATCAATATATGGATAGTTTGAATGGCTAGTTATTATAACTCCAGAATAATAGCTGGAGTTCTAAGGAGGCACCCTGGATTTAGTGCCACTTTCTAGGATGCTTTAGTCACCATGGAAACCAGAAAGCAAAGCAGAGGAAACTTGAGCCCCTAGAAGGGTTTGTCACTTGGCCTGCTTTGCTCTGCTCACCGCAGTCTTGTAGGTCCCCCACCCTGCCAAATTCTCTCATCTCTGTCATGTCAGAGGAGTCTTAGAGAGGAAAGGTTTAGCCTTGGGCACTGCCAGCTCTCCTCCTCTTACATGAGGCAGCTCTCCTTGGGCCCAGAGTATCTTCCCTCACTTACAGCTTCAGGGAGGATAAACTGTGACTAAGCCGAAGTTTCCCCCTCAGGTGACCAGTCACACCCCTGTACAACGAGGGTGGGATCATTCTGGTCTATCGAGATGTGGGTAACTGCCACCAGATGAATTGCTTCCTGGCAGTTCTGCAACATGTGTAGGGATGAGGGGGATGGATGCTGGCCAGCTGCCCCTCTCAGGGAGTGTTACCAGCCTGACAGAGCTGCAGAGCTGCTTTACTGCTGTCTGAGTTCGGAAAGAAGAGGAAAAGGGGCACGTGTGTGTGCCCAGAGCAGCCGCAGGGCTGTGACAGGAGCAAGAGGCACCTCCTCCCAGTCTGAGGGGACTCAGGGCTGCTCTGGGAGGGAGGGCCTTTCTGTGCATGAGTTGCATGATTGAGACAGAATTCCCTGCTGTCTGAAATGTTTGTTTTAGTGTTAACCCAGCCAAGAACTGTAGGTTGTCCTTGATTCTGTCTCCCTACTTCAAATAAATGCAAGGATTGAAGGGGAATTTACTTGATGCTGTTTTCCTCTTTCTCCTTACATATTTGTATTCTTTGAAGGAAATCTCCTCTCTGCCTCACAAGGTGGTAGAGAGATTGATCTTGTTTAATTTTAAACATTTATATTTGAGCTGCTTGTGTGACCACCTTACCATCAATAGAGAGAAAATAAAATTTATAAAATTTACACTGTCTGACCCATTTTGGACACTGACCTTAGCATGATGTGTGTTGCACCTTAAGATTTTCTGCTCTCATGTCTCAAATTTAGATTACATGTCTGAAATTTAGATTAGATGAACCTCACCCTTAGGACTGATTTACTGAGCCTTTCCCAAAAAGGGAAAAAGCCAAAAATGCTTCCATCAAGCCAGAGAAGTTTTACCAGAGGAATATTAAGAGAAGCAGGTTTAAGACAACAGTCTAAGGCAAAGAAGAGAGGGTAGTTAATAATTGAACTGTTCCTTCAGTTTGCAGTGTTTGGAAACAGTTGGAATTTCCAGAACTAAATACCAAATCTCCAGAGGTTTTGGTAGATCCAAACCAAGGCTGTAGCAAAGTCAGGTTGTCTGTGCACTGGATGCACGTGAAGTAGTAGTGGAGTTTAGTTTATTTATAAAGCTCTAGTGTTTCCAGAGAAGGGTTTGAGCTGTTTGCATGGGAGGATTGCTGAGTCTGGTTTTAATAGAGAGAAATCTTCCTGTTCTGATGATCCTGAGGGTGCAGGTTTGTAAGCTGGAACAGCACTGTGTTTCCCCAGGAATGGCAGTATTGGTTGCACAGACACACCATGCCTAAAGCTTTTCCAGTAAGGATCGGAGCAGACTGGAGAGAAGCTTGGGTTTGTTTTTTTTTCCAGAGAGCAAGAGAGAATGATTTTAATGTCTACAGTAGTAGACGACAGCAAATATTTTTATGGAGTTCCTCATTTCTGAATTAGAAATTTATTAAAATGGCCATTGAGAGGCCATACACCTTTTTGCCAAATTGAGTTGCAGTGTGATGAGGTCTTTGAGTAAAGGCTGGATATGTTCATCTACATAAGCATGTTTTCAGCTGTATTCACTGCACTGCTTTTCTCTGGTCTATCCCCATCTTACCAAGTCATTTTGAAGTCCTTATGGGGTATCTTTTATTTGGTTTTAGACTTTTTACATTTTTGGGTTTGGTTTTTTTTTCAAATTCATAGCTCGATAGTAAATTTTTCAGATCTCATATTTTATGAAGCAGAAAAGCTACTTTTTAATTTGTCAAAACAAAGCTGCATTTTCAGTATTTTGTAGATTTACTGTTTCACAAGCCTGTAATTTGTGAACTCAGGTGTACCTGAATATTGTTTTTTAATCTAGGACACCTGGCTTTCAAGGGTGTGTAGAGTATTTAGAGATAATCCACTGATGTTTCTTTCAGAAAGAGATTCATACATGTTTTATTCTGGCTTTTTTAAAGGATTCTGTGGGCCCCTTGGTGTTCCTGTGCTTGCAGAATGAAAAAACTTGGAAAATAAAGTCTTGATATTAGAAATTCATCATAGTTCTGCAGAATGATTTGAGGGAGAGCAAACCTAGAAGATACAGTAACTTCGGTGAAGAAGAGTATCAGAACATTCCTGCCTCTGATACAGTGATATCTTTCTGCATCATTAAATAGTTTGCTTGGTCATACAGCAAATTTCTGAATTCCTGATTATGAAACAAAGCAAAAAATAACCCCCCAGACAATGTGGAAGGTCTGTGCAGATCTCAGCTCACTGAAGCTTCTCAGTTTCTGGAAACCAGATCACTGATGCCTTTTGTGCTTGAGACTTTCTTAAATACCACATTGGTCTGGTTTTCACCTGCATCTTGCACTAGTCAGACAGCAATCAAATTCCTTTCACTTCATGGAAATGGTATTGGATTTTAAGAAATCTACAATTAGAGCCAAATTTGACCCATCTGAGTAATCCAGGACACTCTTAGTTGTGAATGAAAGTGTACAGAGATCTCGTGCACTGGTGGCCATGCACAGTGCAAATAAAGCACATCAGTAACAGGTGTGGGTTCGTGTGTGGGCTGCTCTTGGGCAGGATCTGATGCCAGGTCTGTTTGGAAGGCAGAGAGGTGCCTGTTCATCTGGTTGGGGGGTGGTGAAAACTGGGGGAACTTTTTTTCTCCTTAGTATGGTCTCAAATCTGAAACACCAGGGAATGAAAAATGAGAGTGTGGGCCTCTGCTGAGAGGCAATAAGCAGTGTCAAGGCCTTTCCCTTGTACAAGTGAAAATATTTTTGTAACTGCAAAAATCATAACTGAGTTCGGATGGGAGAGAGTTGTCTGGTTTGGGCCTCGTGGTGGGCACTAATGCTCTGTGTGAGCAGCTGCACAGGCCTGTCCTGGGGGTGCTGGGAACAGGGTGTCACCCCAGTGGGACCTGTGTCACTGTGCTGGGGAGGTGGCAGCTGCACTGGGCTCACATCCTGCCTGTGGCCTCGGGAGCACTCACTGAGAGGGAAGGAAACGTGATACTGGGGAAAACCTGCTGGGATTGATGTGCTGTGTAATGTGGCCAGTTTGGAAGCATAACATGGGTTCAAGTGAAGCTGTTAGTTTAAAGAACTTCCAGTCAATAAGGTGACATTCCAGCCCATGAAAAGGTAAGGCTTTTTGCCAGGGCTAACCATGTCTGGTTCCTTGGTTTGCAGAATAAGTGTGGCAAACCTTTTAATGCTGACTTCTTTTGTTTGTCTGTTTTCTGGCTTGGGATGAAGTATTTAATCAGTCTGTTACAGATGACTTGTTGGTTTCAAATCATTTGAATTTATCCAGTGTTTTTCCCCCCTAGGGACTCTACAAACGAAACTACTGCACACTCAGATGCTGGCAGTGAGCTTGAAGAAGCAGAAGTCAAAGGAAAAAGAAAAAGGGGCCGTCCTGGCAGGCCTCCAGTATGTGTAATTTAGTTTTGCTTTGTTATGCATCTATTTAAAATTGACTGCAATCTGTTTTTCATCTGATCATCTTGTGGTCACATAAATAGGATTTTAGTGAATTCTATGTCAAACTTTATGAAGATTTGTAGTATGAAGTATTTATCAGATTGATATGCAAACAATGTTTGGAATGCTTAAAAAGGGAGATAAAACCAATCTCATAATAGCTATTAATTTTTCTTTTGCTAGCTGCTCATATGAACATTACAGTTTTGATTTTAGTGTGATATTACAATGTTCTTGCAGACATGAGAACATCCTCAATAAGCACAGCCACACTGTTGAAAGTTGTGATGAATCATCTGACAGGTGACATTTGAGCCATCCTTTCGATAAATGCTAATCTGTTAATGGGGATGGAAGAGTTACAGCATAGTATTAACTAGGTGCCTCAAAAAATCTACTGACATATCTGAAAAAGGAATGTAATTGCCATAAGCTGCATCTTACATATAGCTCAGGAGGCTCAAACCTGTTCTCTGGTGTAGTGCAGGAGAGGATGTTGTGTCTGCTGGGGAGGACCTGCTGCTTTGCAGGAGTCTTTGCCCACTCTTGGCCCACGAATAGGAATGTAGAGAGACAGTTCCCCATTACACAGGGTATTAAAGGAGGCCTCTTCTATTTTCATTTATTTTATAAAATAGCCAGTGTGCTGGTTTAAAGGTAAACCAGCAGGAGAAATGAACACAACACAAAAGAGATTATAAGTCAGAGTTACAATTTAATAACAATATTACAACTAATGCAATGGCACAAAGAGAAAATTTGTTTTAACCCACAAAACTCCAGAAGTATAACCCAGCCCCATGGGGCACAAGCACAGAGGGGTTTGTTGGCCCCCGTGCTGAGCCCTGTGTGGTTCCCCCAAGTCCAGAGTAAAAGTCCAAAGTGGAAAACCCATTGATGCAGCTGACAGTTGCAGTCTGGCGGAGAGTGGTGGTCACAGGCTGGTTGAAGGTGGTGGTCTCCTTCTGTTGAGGTTTTTGGTCCTCCTCTTGATCTGACGAGTGATCCCTGAGGTTTTCTTACCCCAAGATATGTACCCCCAGGTCCAGATGGGAGCACCCAGTCCTTCCCCCAGAGTGGGGACTCACTCAATGGATGATTAACCCTGTGAGTCATGGGGGATTTTGGAACCGTTTCTGGCCCATGAGCAAACATGACCCCTCAGGTGAATGTGAAGGTGTCAACGACTGCCTGGAGGGAATCATCACAGCTCTTATCTCGCTGATGTCTTTCCCAGCCAGCTCCCAGCCTGAGGGGTCAGGTGTGCCCTGGGCAGCTGCTGCAAATGGTCCATTGTTCTTGGGAAATGAATAGAGGGGGTACAATACACAGCTTTGATCATCCACACAGTGATAAACTGGTCCCACCTGCTGAACTAGGACAGCCAGTTTGTTGGAAAACAAAGGGGAAGTTCTGTGTGTCATGTTGTTCTTCATCTTGGTTCTTGAAGAGCTTCCATCCCAAGTCTTAAGTCTTTCACGTGGGCTGCTGAGGCCTAAAGACTGGACAGAACCTTGTGTTCCACTCCAGTGTTGTGGCCAAGCTGGAGCCAATGCCTCCTTAGTGTTGGGTTTCAGTTTGCATCAGGCTCTGGGCTTGCTTGGGGAGCCAGCATTTTAACTCCTGGGCTTTTCTGGGCACGTTGTTTTCCTTTTTGAAAGGTTTTGAAACATGTCCTACAGTGCAAATATTCATCATCAGATGGATGGGTTTGCTGATGAACATGGAGCTTCTTTACAGGACATTTTAAAGCAGCCTGTAAAGAGAACAACTCACCTGTTCATATAGCTTGTAACAAAGGGCAAAGTAAAAAATGATCTTACCAATAGCTCATTAGTAAGTTTATGGGGGTTTGCAGATCTAATGAAAAAACCAGGTGGGTGCAACCTGATTGCTAACCCAGAAGGCCATCAGAATGTAGGAACTGAAGTTACAGCAACACAAGTGGTATTTTGTACCCAGCACACATTCACTGGAAGGGAAAGAGGAATGTCTCATCCCTCTGTTTCAGTTTATTAGTAGCTCCTATGGGAACATTCACTGAAACACTCTACTGGTCCTGCTCTCAGGTTTCTACAGGAGGAATTGCTCATTATGCTCAGAGCAACTCCAGGCTCATAAAGTGCATGATTGTAAAGTGATGAAGATGCAGAGGAAGCAGCCCTTGCTTCATCCACAGGGTGATGTGGCTGTGAGCTGCCTACTGCTGCTCAGGAAAAAGACTTGGGGATTGTCAGAGGTGATTTGGTAAAAGCATCATCTTAATGCTCATTAGGGATCAAAAAAACCCCCAAATCCAGTCTTAAAACTTGCAAGAAGAAAATAGAGAATAAAACAAATACGGTGTCCTTTATAACACTGTGGTTTGCCAAAATTTGGAATAATTTGCACTGTTCTACCTTCCCTTCCCCTCTTGACCTCCACCTCGAAATCTCAAGAGAGAGTATATTAGGACTGGAAGAACTTCAGTGTGGAAAACCAGTAATGATCAGTCATGGAATGGGAGGTGCCTCAGGAGGTCTCCCTGCAACCTCCTGCTCAGAGCAGGGTCAGCTTTAGGGTCGGACCACATTGCTTATGGCTTGTCCAGTTTGGTCCTGATAACCACCAAAGCTGGAGACTGCCTCTCTCAGCTACGTGTTTCATTTCATTTCATGATACATTTCTTCCTTGGTTCTTCTACAAAAAAAAAATGCCCCAAAAGCCACTCAATGTCTAATATCCTTGAGGAGAAATGCAAACACCTTGGAAAGGCCAATCTAGGCGATTAAATGTACAATGTTATTTCATGTTAAGTCATGGTCTTAGTGACTGACGTAGTGGTTTTGCAAACATTGTTTTGCACTTCCCTTCCTCCTCCACATTCTCGCCTCTCCATGTTGCCAACCATCCCCTTCCCTCAGGTGAATTGCCTGGTTCTTACAGGAGGTGCAGCTCTGACACTTCTTCCCCTCCTTTGCCATCTACTAATGTGATTTTTGTTTCCTCTACAGGTACCACTTACCTTTACTCTCAGATGTGAAACATATTAAAGTATTTAATTAAATTCAGAGATGCTTTTATCAATTGATACTTAGTTTTGATGTTTTTGATTTCTATTATTGACCTAAAGAAAAGTTTTTTTTGCCCAAAGGCTCTTCTGGGTTTTGTGGCTGTACTTTTTTTAACTAACTACAATATTATGGTCTAATAAGATTTGATCTGCCTCTGTAAATGCTGATTTGCTGATGTCCTTAGGCCATCAGAGCTGCAGTGGCCCATCTGCCATAAACATTGACTTCTTTAGGAAAGGGAATTTACTCCTCTGTGTAGCAGCATGGTTCTATTACAGAGCTGCACACAATGTACTCCATTAAATATGTTTGTATTTTAAGCAGATTTCTGCTGTAGTGTTAGAGAATGAGCTTGATCTTTTATCAGAAAGATTAATACTAGAGGATTTTCCAGACTGTTTTTCAGAGAAAGGTTTTCCTCTTTGCAGATCTGAGACTTTTGTAAGAAGATAGTGTTCATTTGAAAAGTTGCCCTTTCTAGCAAATACCTCTTGAGTTCATAATGAACCATAATGTTTTGGGGGTGCTTTCCCATCCTGAAAAACTTGTAACTAACTGATCTGTAAGATCCCTTTCAACCCATGTCATTCCATTTTAAAACACTGCTTTTCAAGTAGCTCCTCCACTTCTGTGGGCCTGTTCTAGTGAGTGCTTGACTGAGAAGACTAGACAGTTTGCAAAGAGATTGAGTGTACTGGTCTTTCAGAATAGCTCTCAGAATCTAACCTGACTGTCCTGAGTTCACAGCCCTTACTGGGAATTCAGCAGGAGTTCACTGTGTCCTGTTCCAGCATTGCTGGTGGCTGAGGCCATTGCCCACATCCCCTTCCAAACATCTTGTGCACCTGTGAAGTGACTGGCCAAGGGGTGAATCTGTCCAGGCAGCTGGGATATTTTGGTGTGTGGTTTTGTGGTGCTGTATGTGAGGATCCCACCTGCATATATGTTTAATGAATTCTGTGAGCTGTATTTAAGGAGTGACCTATAAAGGTGCTCTGGTTGAAGTTCCTGAGTAACACTGGCCCAAATGCCCTTTCCGTCTGCTGTGACTGAAATACTTGGGTATGGGTGTGCTCTCCTCTTCTGGGTAGGGGATTTGAAAGCCCAAGGGCTTATGGTGCAATGCAGTGTTCATATTAATGAGCTCAGGCTCAGGTCAGTTATTTATCTGTCCTTTTTGTCACCTCTGATCAACACTGTTCAGCATTGTTGGCATGCTTTATTTTAGCCTACCTGGCCTTACCTTCCCAGGAGCTCAGAATAGCTTGGCTCAAACCTCAGCTGTTCGGGGTTGAGGGAATGAGAGATCCCTGGCTGTGTTTCAGCTTTGGAGCAGGAGGAGACAGATTCAGCCTCTGTAACTCAGAGCAGAAGCAGAGACATCAGTGTGTCTGTTCCAGAGGTGGCAGTTCAGAGATCTCTGCTGGTGTCTCTCTCATCCCATACTCGGGGCCACAGTGTCTTTCTTCAGTTAAGGCAAGATGGAACAAGGCACTGCTGATCCTTTGTCCCTGGAGCAAGCTGTCCAGTTTTGCTTCCAGGTCCTTCTGTAGTTTTTGGTATGGAGGAGACAGATCACACTGCCTTATCTTTGCATTCACAGGGGAGGTTTTAACTTTGCTGCAGACTCCTGGCCTTATTTAAGCTCGTAGCAGAGATGTTAGAGCAGAGGATTGAGTTCTGCTTCTGGTTCCAAATCATACTTGTCCTGATTAATAACAGGGAGGAATCCTCTTGGAAGAGTTTCTTCTTGTAGCAGTGGAGGTTTGTGGTTTGGTGTGATTTACATCAGTGTCCTGTTTCAGCTTGCTTGCCTGTCCCTGAAACTGAAGTGAGTCTGTAATTCAGTAGAAATGCAGTGCATGTAGAGCATCAACAGGAAGACTTTTCTATCCTCCTGCCTGGGGCTTCCTAGTGAAGAAATCCTAACAGCATTAGAAGTTTTCCTTTTAAGCTTTTTTTTTAATTATTTTTTTATTCTTGGCAATCTGTTCTTCATTTTGCTGGGGTAGTAGTCTTTATTTGGTAGCAATTGCCTCAGCTAGAAGAATTTAAGTACTTCAAGAATTTATAGCAGACTCCTTGATTCTTTAGGTGACTTAGAACTCTTGATAGATTTTTACATAGGGGAGAGAAATAGCCCCACCACGCCCAGCACTGCCTGTGCTGGTTTTTTGTTCAGAACTGGAAGTGCTGCAGCTGGAGCAGCTCTGTACACACTGCATGTTGGGGGTCCTGTGTCTGTCTTTATTTGCAGGATGAGGCTTTTCACAGGGAGCAGCTTGTTTGGTTCTATGACCAAAAGAGCCCAAAGAGTGACCCTTTAAATCCGGGATACTGTGATGGTAGTACGAAGTGTGGCATGGGTTTTTTAACTCAGGATTAATTCAGAGAGAGCCCAGACATTACCACTCTTCCACTTAACGTGAAGTTATAACACAGAGGCCTCTCAAGAGGCTGATGCCTTGGAGAGGCAAGTTCTTCAGTCTTACTCTAGTGGAGGCTAAAATGCTTCATCCATCTGTCTTGAGTAATGAGTATCTATTGCTTTAAATTACTTACAGTGGGAATGCACATACAGGCCATCATTTTACAGTGGCACCTTAGGTGGAGTTCCTGACCTGTAACGCTTTTACTGTCTTTATTTCTTCATGTAGTGCATCAGATCAACTTGGGGGATGTTAATAAAAAATGTCAAGCCACTTTTATTTTGTTTTTTGGTATAGAGCGAATTAACTTTCACTGTATTTCTTGATTTTACAAATGGAGGTCACTATTTTTTCTTTAGAGTCATTTTGAAGACATGAAAAGTATTATTACAACATTCTGAATTGCCATTGTTTTAGTTTAATTTCAGGCAAGGGAAGTATTTTGCTTCCTGTTTGCCTCAGTTTAAGCCTTAAAGCAGCAGGTGAGTTGTGTGGCATCAATGTGGCCATTTTAGAGTTGCTTCTGGGGCATGCTCTGGAACTCCTGAGTTTCCTGGTACAGGTGTGTATAAACCCTCAGCTTTGGTTGTTGGCAGTTGAATGTACTTCACAGACATGAAAAATCATCAGTGATTTCCGTTTTCCTTTGGCACCTCAGTCCTTTTTCACACCACACCAGCCTGACTGTCCTGCGTCCCAGAGGGACGGCACAGATGTGACTGCTGCAGGCTCACAGCTCCAGCCGGCACCTTTCTTGGGGTGGGATTAGAAAGCCTCAAGCATTCCTACCTTGTCAGGCTGCTTTATCCTTCCCTCTGGTAGTCCTAATGTTGGCTCTGCCATTGCAGCAGATGCCTGGGTTCTGGAGGTGTTTCTGAGGATTTATGAGCACATCTAGATACGGCATTGCTAACAAGCTCGTCTTTTCCAGGGCTTTTCAGAGATCCCTCCCCCTCAAACAGGAGAAAAGTCAGTTTTGAGTCTGCAAAATAATCAGTTGCTCACCACCACAGGATTCTGACAGACTGGTGCTTAAAAAGGGAAGTCCCAAAGATGTCTGACTGTCAATGTAAGGGGGCTTTAGGCAGGAACTTTCTGGCTGCAGGGGGTGTAAAGGGACATAGAATAACCACAATTACACTCCTGTTACGTCACAGACATTCTGTTTTTCCTGTATCTTGATGAGCATTGGTGGATCTTCACCGAGATTTGCTACAAATTCACTCTGATCTTATGAAATGTCATTTTACACCAGTCAGTGATGGTCTGATGGGTTTACTGGAGCCACACTCATCCTTGGGCAGGGCTGTTTCTGTGTAGAAGCTCTTCTGGTTGGGGTTTATTTTGTGTTGAGCTGAAAGATCACCCTTTTGTGAGTGCAGGTGTCTGATGGATGCAGGGCTGCCTCTTTCTGGCATCCTCAGTTCTAGATTCATGGCTTGACTTTGCCACTCCATTTCCAGGAGCACCTGCCTCTGCAGATACCCCACAGGTCTTCCACATCCTGAGTGAGTCCTCTTTGTGCTTCTGTGGATGCAGCAATCCCTGCTTTTCCTTCACTTGCTTCAGTGGTGTTGGATGTCTCCATGCTGGGATAGAGTCATAGAATAACAGGTTGGAAGGGACCTCAAGAATCATCTGGGTCATCTGAATCTCAAGGATCATCCAACCTTTCTTGGCAAAAGCACATCTAGAAAAGATAGCCCAGCACCCTGTCCAGCTGAGTGTGAGGTGTCCAGTGCTGAGGAACCCACTGCTTGGTCTCACTGTGAAAAATTTTCCTTTTGAAATAGGGTTTCCTACTGAACTTTGTGCTCAGGGGCAGGAGCCTGTACGAAGCCCAGACATGTCAACATGGCCTAAAAAGTTTCTTGCAGTGCAATATGGGGCACTGCAAATAATGTTTGACAAGGCATTGTCATGCTGTATGTTAATGAATAAGGTAATGCCATGTGCTTTGTGCTTGCAAAGCTTTAGAGTAACAGGCAGTTCTAGTTTTGGATTTGCTTCAGTTTCTAGCAGAGGATCCTTTGCTTGTTTTGTCTCAGGAGGCAGGATTCAATACAGATCCTGTGTCTGGATTTAGATGCCCCAGCTTAGATGCAGAATGGTTTTTGTTAAACATATGACTTGTTTTCTCCACTATGAGAGATGTTCAGATTGTCAGAAGAAAATCTGTACCAGAGAGAAGTAGCCTCAATAATGTATCTGGTGTTAATTCAGGGCCAGGATGTTGAGGTACTTACCTGGGCTTGAGGAATCTGGCTTTGCCCTTCAGGTAGTCAGAAGCACATCTGTCAGTTATTTCTGTACCTCTTCTGAGGGCTCAGTGGTGTTCTCAGCCTTCCAGTTCAAACTGTGAGTCTTAGTCAAAGCACCTCCCTTTTCCCAGGATACCTGACAGGAGGGGAATTGAAAGGGGCATTTACACGTGCAGTGATTCCTCATTCTGAGCCTGTGCACTGCTCCACAGCACTCGTGCTCAGGCCCTCATGCAGGTGGCCTTTCTCATTGCTTCCCACTGACAGGGTAACTTTGGGGGTGTGCCTTTCACATCCATCTCTCACCTCATTTCACTTCATTCTTGCAGTGTTTAATGCCTCCCTTTGAATTACATGTTGAGAAAAATGGAGTGTAGAGGGGCTTGCATTAGTGCATCGACCTGCACTCCTGCTTTCATTTAGCAGTACTTGTATCTAGTTGAGGTGCTGTCACCCAGACTGAATAAGCACGTGGATTAAATATCTCCAAAGAGTCAATTTACTTCTAATTCTCTGCCATTTTATTAAATAGTGATCACGTGTCTCCTCGGAGCTTGGTAGGACTCAAACATTTCCTGCTTTGATAACATTCTCGCTGGTAGAGGCAGCTTTGCACATGTTTAAAAATTCATTGAGGGAGATACTCTTTGATACTAAGTGCAAATGTTATCCAAAAAACTTTAGAGATTGTACCATTATTTTAAGCTTGCCAGCATACATTTCTCTGCATGCCCTTAACTGAGTATGTGCAAGAGGCAGCTGCACTCTGCCTTGGCCTTCCTTCAGCTCTCTGCCCCCCCAGCAGGACTCCCTTGGAAAGCTGGACTGCAGGGCTGTCTTCTGCCAGCTCCCTGCCAGAGATTAGATCCTCTCCCCTGAAGGAAAAGCCTTAATGTGTCTGCATTGGAATATGCAACTGAAAATGTTGACTTTGTGTTCTTTACTAAAAGCTTTGATAGCAGCTTGGCTGACAGTGTGCTGGTAAATGCTACCCATGAGGGTATTGTCCTAAATGTAAGCTTTAACTTGCTCATGTATGGTCTTCCTTAAAATAATTCCTCAAAATAGCTTCATTGTTCTGTGTAAAACAGCAGCTTTTGCTATTTTCTGTCTCACAGTAAGGAGGAGAAATAGAATACGGAAGTAAAAAATCTGATGTCATTTTCCCCAGAATTTTTTTTGCTTCTGTTTCACAAGTGACAAATTCAAATCAAACTGTTCAGAAGGTGAATCCTTAGAAGTTGTATCCATACCACTGGTAAAAAGGTTGAAGAATCTAGAGGAACTTTGCATTAAATAATTTAGATTCACAGGGAAAATGTTTCAACTCATAAAATTTTTAAGCAAGGGGCTATTACGATGATCTGGCTGTGATGATCAGTAAATCTGGCTGTACAAATTCAGTGATCTGTGTTGAAGAGCTGACTGTACACAGTTTCTTATAAAAGTTACATAAAAATGAAAATACAGAAAATGAATGTTAATTTGACCAGTTTATTTTTAATAACTTACTGTCTTTAATGTCTTACAAAGATCACTAGTTACTCTAAAAGTTTGTGTTCCTGACTTCATCTGTGTTGTGTAAAACTCATGTGGGTATTGACATGACCTGGGAGTCCGTCATTGGGAGTTCACCAGTACTTACCCTGACGTGGCAGTGGCTGTTAAGTTGTTCCTCAGCAACTGGTGACAAATGAAGATGTGTGTGCCTGAGTGGGTGAAGCCCTGAGCAGCCTGGTGGCATTGCCAGCTGCCCCTGCTGTGGGCAGGAGGTCAGGCTGCAGACTGGGCAGCTCCCTCCCAGCCTGGTTTATCCTGTGGTACTCATATATATGTGTGTGAATGTGTAATACTCATGTAAACTTTGTGCAGAGGCCTTGGGTGGTGTCAGGTCTGCTATAATAAACTTTCCCTGTGCTGGTTTTCTTTGCCCAGTCTGCCACGAAGAAGCCGCGCAAGTCTCCAGCAGACAAGGGCCGGCCCGAGCCCGGAGCCCGAGGGGCCAGCCGGGGCAGAGCCAATGGGCACCCGCAGCAGAACGGAGAGGGGGACCCTGTCACTCTGTTCGAGGTGGTTAAGCTGGGGAAGAGTGCTATGCAGGTAAGGCACCTCCTCGTGTCACCCCTCCCACTCTGTGTCCTGACAGCAGGGCTTCAGTGTGAGCTAAGCGCTTGGAATCGTGTTTTCTCATGACTGTGTTGCTCCAATAGACTGTGTGTGTTGAAGTGTGGGACAGAATGGGCTTGCATTGAGGTCGACCCTGAGATTAGCTCAGTTGGTTAAAAAACCTGGTTGTAATAATGCCAAGGTCAGGTGTTCAATCCCCTATGTAGGCCATGGACTTCAGAGTTGGACTCGATGATCCTTGTAGGTCCCTTCCAACTCAGAATAGTCTGTGATTCTGATTCTGTGACTGCCCCATGTACTTCTGAAGGACAAGAGACAGATCACAAAGTCATGTATTTCAAGTTCTCCATTATTCATTACTTCCAAATTAAAAATACCTGTAACTATTAAGCAGTGCCTTGAAGAATATCCTGGAATCAGTTTTATGGGAGGAAAAGGTATAACACATTAGTGATGGATCCAGGGCCGTTTTTGTTCGCTTGTGTTTTCAGGAACACCTGCTGGCACGGGCAGTTTGGAGTGCTTTGCACTGCAGTTGGCATTCTTCTGCTGTCCCACCAGAACTGCAGATGGAGGCTGAAGGAGTGGCCCAGACTTCCTCTGAGGGAAAACATGGGCACATCCTCAGGCAACTTTGCCATTGTAAAATAAATCAGATAGTTGTAGTGAACAGCCTGTGGAAATGTTTCTTGCTCCCTTTATGTTCAGAAGTCGTACAGGGTCTGTGGGCCAGATGAGTCCACCTCACGAGCCTGCAGAGATGATTGGTTTTGACAGTGTTGTGTGGTTTTAGTAAAGCTACTGTGCTGCAGCCACTGGTTTTGGCACTCAGAGAACAGACAGAGGGGCCCAAAACACTGATCAGCTGGTCCACTGCAAAGCCAGCAGTCCTTCCTACTGAAGGATTGTTCAAGCCAACCTCCTTTACTTCACATTTCAACAAAACAGGAGTTTCAGCACCAAAACAAACTAAATGATCGTGCCCAAGATGAGAAAATTACAAATTTGGGAAATTAGGCATCAAGTCCCATTTTCAATTAAAGCCGGGTCTGATTAACTCCCAAAGGAATTGAGTGTTCCAAGTGAGTGAAAGCTGTTGAAAATCTTCTCTCAATATCAAATCTGTGGAAGGTCTGAGATGTAATTTTAAGGAAGTAATAAACAAGAAGAAAATGAGACTTTCTTTTAATCATGGTTTCTATATTTACACTTATTCAGGATTGACCTTCTTATCTGGTAGGTGAAGACAGAACAAATTTACGCCTCACAAAGCTACAGATTCCTTGTGCCTTTTTTTCTACATCAAAGCTTCCAACTTTGCTTGGTTTGCAACACTTTCAAATTTTGTTTTTGGCCAGAGTTGAGGAAACATCTGGAGTCTGTTTTCTGGTTTTACTGTGGTACAGAACATACAATATACTTTATGTAGTATGTTTGTCTTAAGAGTTACTGATGTTTGCAGGAGCCAAATGGAAAGCAGTGGGTGATTGCTTTGATATTTGATGACTCTGTGTGTGTTTGAGTTGACTCTGATAGGTTTCATCTCTTCCAAAGGACATGCCCTAGAAGTCTTCTGCAGATGAAACTTTGAAAAAGAAATTGTCTGCATGTTTGTATTAAGAAACCTTTGCAATTCAAATGCAAAGGAATTGTTTTGAGAAATGTGGTACTTGTATGTGCATATGTAGGTGGATGTGTCTGTATGAGTGTATGTGCATGTGCCACACATGGTTAAACTGTGCCAGCCTGCAGGGAGGAGGGAGCAGGAGACAGCACATTCCAAGCAGTGGAGAAATCATGTGCAAACAGGAAAGGAATTGGCAAGTGTATTTGTAGGCTTGGGATGCAAACAGGCATGAGTGACTTGAGCCATCATTTCAAAAATTTACTGTTGGTAAAGTATTAAGAAAAATAAAGAAAACCTATAGTAGGAAAGAGAATGCAATTAAAATATGAGTTAATATTTTTAACTTGCATTTCTGGACAACAATCTCATGTAAACTCAAGGTTTTATAAACCAAACTTATTAGTGTCTTTATACTTGTATTTTTCTGTAATAGCTTAGGGATTTTGATGTAGGATTGCTGGGCATTTTTGGTTTTCATGGTTTTGAAGGTTTTTTGTGGCCAATTTTAGCAATTTTGTCAGTATTCCATTTTTTAAACAAGTGCCATGTATTTGTACTTGTCAGAACCTATTGTTTCTCAATATTTGTTTATTTCCCTGTAATATGAACATTCCTTTTTTTTTTTTTACTGCTCCCTTGTTTCCTTCCAACAGTGAAAACCCAGGAAAACTCAATTAATATATTCTGAGATTACATGGGAATTGTGTGCTTTCATTTCTAATCTGTGCTCCTGCTGCTTGCTCTCAGGATTTATTTCAGTTGTTACATTGTCCTGGCTTTGTGATGCCTGCTCACGGAGCTCTGAGGCTGAATTCAGTTCCCACTTGTTTGAAGCTTCTGCTCTCCTTTGGTTCCCATAGAAGGATTCATTTACTACTTCTCCTCAGCCTTATTGCTGTTTCCTTCTTCCAGGGGCACAAAGTCAGGTTAATATTTTGTATTTCCAGTGTACTTAACGTCAGGGCTGCTTTTTGCATGAAGTCTTTGCCTCTGTCACTCTGTGCTGGCTGTGTTGGTACTGAGTCTCATTTGAACTCTAAATGTATTTGGTACCCACACTAAGTCGGTGTCAGGTTGTTGTCAGTGGTTCCAGTTTGCCCTGTAACCCTTTGTACAGTTAGTTGTCTGCTGCTCTGTGTGTGAGGTGTGACAGGACCTGCTGCTCCTGTTTTCTGCAGGGACATTTTTCAGTTTGCCTCCACTAGAACTGTTCATAGAATGTTTTGAGACTGGGTTTTATATTTTCTTAAGCAAACATGGTACTCTCCTGCTTTTTGCCATTTGTCTCTTTCACTTATTTAATTTTTCCTTCAATAATTTTATGGAGGCAACTGCATTTCCTCACTCACCCTCCATAGGCAGAATGGGCTGTATCAGCATTTCTCGTGAGCTGAACTGCCTGAGTTTACACTGGTGGGAATGAAGGCTTGGGACAACCTCCACCACTCCTGCTGAGCCCCCAGGCGAAAGCTGAAACCTTCACAGGCACTTCTACTTTGCTCTCTGTCCCTGGTGTCAAGCTGCCAATGAACTAAAGATCTTCTGATGATTCCAGGTTTTGTTTAGGCCTCAGACTGAAAATTTCTCCCGAGTCAGTTATGACCAATTGTCTCTAGTGAAGTTTGTACTTTGAAGTTTGTCAAACCAAGCATAGAAGTGTCCTGCTTTCTTGTGTGCTAAGGGGATTTATTTCCCCAGAACTTCACAGAATGGGGGATCAGGAATTCCAGGAGGTGTTCAGTGGGAGAACATGAGCAGATCTCTGCCTCAATTCCCCTGGAGCTTGATGTGCGTTGCACTCACCCCTGATTGATGTGTGCAGCTCACTGCACATTGGAGGCTGATCTGGAAGGGAAATGTGCCCCCTCTGCCTGCACTCAGCCAGTGAAGGTAATCCTGGTGTTCATTTGACATGGCCCAGAGGAAAAGAGGCTCCATTATATGCCAGCAAGCATTTTAAGGCCTGTGTCTGAACAGAGCTTTCTGATGTGCTGAAATGGAATTTTTCATTGTGCCACCAGTTCTTTGTTTTCCAGAGATTAGGAATGCACGTGGTTCCTCATGTTCTTGTCTGCAGACCTTGGCACGTGGGGACCTTTGAGGTTCCCTCTCTGCCCAAGTACAGCTCTGTTTGGAGCACTGCATTCCCTGCCATGCCGAGAAGTTTTCCTGTTTCTCCTGTTTCAGTTCCCCAGGTTTTGTCACCTTTGCCTCTACTGGGCTCACTGTTGGGCTCCTGCTCAAAGTGCTACACTGGCCAGAGAGTCTGAGAGCAGGAACGTCAGGAGGCCTTTTCTCCCCGTCAGCTGACTGTCTGAAAGGATTAAATATATTTTGATATTACTAATTTAAGATATTTCTGAAACATTAACAGTACTTTCAATACTATTTTCAATGCAGTACTGATTTCGAGTGTTTACCCACCTGTCTGTTGCAGACTGAGGTTCTACATGCAAAAATAAAGGGGATGCATCCTTAAAAATACGCCTTTGATCTGCTGGCAATAACATGGAGGAAGTAAAGGAAGCAGTGCCCCCCTTTAATCAGGGCTCTTTTTTGTCCTTTATGTACTACATGTTAATGATGTGGTTGCCACTTTCTTTATCACAGTGTGTCAGGTTTGGATGCCATTTAGTCATGAACATCTGTTTCTGAAATGATTTCCTGACTGGAATTCCTGGTACCCCCATCTTTTCTTCAGCCCTTTTGAGAGTTGGTGATCTGCACGAGCAATGCTGACCCATCTTTCTTGTCACATTAATATGGCATATCCATCCAGCTCCTGTAGTTCTTGTATTTTCTTAGTGTTCAGGGCAGGAGTGAGTGTGGTGCCCCTGAGGGCAAGGCTGCTCCTCCTTGGGAGGGAGTTGATGGCAGAGTTTCTGCTCAGCTTTATCAGCCCTATCCTGTCACATCCTGTGTGGATTAAGCTTTGCTTTCCCTGCTTCTCTTAACTCCCCTGGAATTTCATCTCACAGTTATTTTAATCACATTATGCAATATAGATAATCCCAGTGTTCCTTCGTCCTTCCTTGTTATGTACCTGCTTTGATCTTGCACAAACTGCAGCTGCTGATCAACAGATCGGTCCCACCTTCTCCTTCACCTCATGGGGTTTTTTACACCTTTCTTGTGTTTTGGTCACACCAAGAAGTGGATTTAACTAGAACCTGACACTGGTGGATTTTTTTCAGCTGGATAAGCTCCTTGATTCAGCTCATCTCTGGCAGCAGCTCCCACTCACTTGTGATTAGAATGACGGTACGACCACATCCGCCTCATGCAGGAGGAATTACATATGTGTTTTTACATATATACTTGAGATTAAAAACATCAGAACAGCTGTTACTGGATTGTCCCAAAAATCCAATATTCTGTCTCTGACAGTGACAGTTAAGAAGGAGAGTAAGGGGGTGAATAGGAATTTTTGGGAATTCTCCCACCACTGGCTGTTGGCAGCTCAGGGTGAGTGTGGTGTCTGTGTTCTCACTGCCCTTAATGGCTTTCTCTTCCCCGAGTTTCTCTTCTCCCTACTAGAGGCCTTTTTTGCTGGCTCATATCTCTATGTCTGCCTCAGCTTCTGAAAGGAAGGTCTTTGAAGATTAGTAATGTACAAACATATGACATGAAGTATTATCCATGTTTTTTGTGCTCAGGGCATGTTTTTGTGTCATTGTGCTTTGTTGTATTTTAACAGTGCTATATTCTCCCACTGGAAGGATGGATGGGAACTTAGGGTTTCCCCAGTCTGTCTCAAGCTCCTTAGGAGTGAGTTTGCACTCTCTGAAGTTTACTGGGTAAAATGACTGCAGCTATTGTTGACATTTAAACTGGTATTTCCTTCTCATTTTGCCAGGTGGATTCCTTCTGCAGCCTAATCTTGCTTTGGTTTTGGTTGTATCCTACAGAATTAAAAGGAAACAAAATCCAATCTAGGTACACATATCCATGGTTGTTACACTGGGAGCAATTCAGCCACCAAACCAAGCACTTATTAATTAGAAGGGTGTCCCTTAGTACCAGATGGATTTTTCTGCAGTTGTCACACAGAGTTTATTTTCCCTTGTGAAGGAATAAGATGTAAGATGATTTTGCTGCTAATGTGAACACATGTGCCAGCAGTGCAGAGTATGAAGCATTTGTACCTGAAAATACCCCTTATATTTCAAACCAGAGGAGGCTTTTGCTCTCTGCAATGCTGCCATTTTTTGAAGTGTCTGGGGCGGTCTGTGAGCCCTTTACAAGTTGTGCAAAGGAACACGAATCATGTGGAAATACAAAATACAAATATGAGTAATTGCTACATCTCTCCTACTGGAACACCTGCATTTTATTTCTGCATGTCTCTGAGGATTTCTCCATTTTTCTATTCAAGGCTGGAGTAGTTTTGGTGCTTTGTACCACTCAGAACCATCATGGCCGTGACTGGCCCAGCTCAGACAGACACAGCCCACTGGAAAAGGTGTAACATCATCTCAGTTATGAGACAACAGCACCTCCAAAAACTCTGCACACTGGTGGAAAATGTGCTTGGTGTGAGGCCTTGGCGTGGTGAGGAACTACAGCCCTGAGCAGTGCAGTTCCTGTGATTTTAATGCAATTGGAAGGAGAATTTTTCCAGTACCTTTTATGCACATCAGTGTAATGCCAGTTAAATTGTGCCATTCTAATATTCTCATCAGAGAACTGAGCATTTTTTCTTTAAGTAGTGTTTTTTCTCCCAAATGGCTCATGTAAGGTGTTACACTGATTTCCCTGCATACTGATACTCTACTGCATAGAAATATGTGTTTACACAAAATGCCAAACAGAGATAACTGTGTGGAGGGTATAAATCCCTCAGTTTTATTGGGAATAAATACTTCTAGGATTGTATTCTTTCCCTCTCTGTGCATTAGGAAATAAAAAGTTATACCAGTAGACACAGCATAAAACAGATTTCCTCATTTTACTTATGACAAAAAATCAAGAAACAGGTACTGTTACCTTAAATTATTCTTTTTTAAAGACTAGAATAATTTTGGCTTGTCAGAAAGTGTTTATGATGTGTTAGCGAAGTGTGAACTCTTTCATAATTTAAAATTATCATCTTTAGAGGAAAAAGACTAAAATGCAGCTTCTCTGCCTACAGTTCTTTTTTATTAACCCTATATTAGGTTTTTCAGTGGGTGCTTATTAGACGTGCCAGAGGTCTGGAATGTGATCACTCATCTGACAGTGTAATGCACAATCTCAACTGCACACACTTTCACATGCCCGGAACTACTTTATCCCAGTAACTGTGTGTGTAAGTACTTCAGACTTCACAGAATTTAATCTTAAAAGACTTTTATTCTTTAAAAAAATCCTGAACATGTTCACTTAAAATCTTTCTGCAGAATGTTGTAAATCTTTCACTGTTTGCCTTTGTTTCCCTGGGTCCTTGTTTTCAACTCTCTAATTTCTTCTCACTGTTACTGCTTATTTTCTACTTCTGTTTGGAATGCTGTTTATACAGTTAATTGAAATCTTTAATTTCACTGCCATTCCTTTTTTGTCTTAATAAGCTTTACATTCCATTTGAGTAACTTTGGGGGTTTGGCAGACGTTGTTAGCATCAGCTTGGATTTTTGGGGTTTTTCCTACCGTTCTGTAAACACAGTGCAGACCATTCTAGAGTCATTTTTTTGTCTGTCACATTCACTGTAAATGAAGTGTGTCCATGATCAGTTGTCTGAAATGGCAAATTATTTCAATGTTCTTTATACTTGATTTGCCTTGGTTGGTTTACAGTTGGCTCAGATCTTGCATTTAACATGACTTCCTATATGATGTCATTTGTTTTCCCTTTTGTTAGTGGCACTGCTGCCAGATTGTTACTTCATTTAAATTGGGAAATAGCTTTTTTTTAAATCAACTTGCATTAGTATTTAGTGGGACTGTGCTAATTTACACGAGCTGGCAAGGTCTCTTCTACAGCTGCTCCCTCTGGTTTCTCAAGCACTTAATGCTCCTAAATGTGGTAATGCTGTTGCACTGGAGGAGGATGAGATGGATTCAGAGCTGCAGAGCCTCCAGGAGGCAATAAGATAACTAGCTTCATTATTTCATTCATTGCAGCAGACTTGCTTTTACTGCCAATCCAAGCTGCTCGTGCTCTTCAGGACTATAAAATGCTCCTGTTTATCTTTGAGCAGACTTTGAGATTTCAAGGTCAATATTTCTGCAGGTTGATTGATTTGAAGATGTTTACTCACAATGTGGATCTATTCTGCTACTTGCTTGACTTTCTTTAAGCTTCTTACTTCTGTAGGGTTGCTTATTTGGCATATTCTTCAAATTGTGCTTGTAATTCCTAGAACAGACTCACCAGAGAGTTCATTTCTGGGAGACTCTTGAAGGCTGTTGCAGGTTTTGGAAAATCTTTGTACTGATCATGTATTTGTAGCACACATTGTCTGCCATTTGCAAGATACCTTGATTTTTCACTCAGTTCTCTTAAGAATAGAAGCATTGTCAGACTAAAATATAAAATGGGTAAGAGTCTTATTTTGGTAACAAGTCCTTGTATGGCCTCGTTATGCTGACTGACCCAGAGCTGTGGTGCATCTCTGTGTGTATGTATAGAAGTGTATGTGCATGTATGTTGAGATGTTTTCTGACAGCAGGGATTGGAAGAGGGTTGTTGGTGTTCTGGAGTGATGTTGAGGCTTTGTCTGTGTAACTGAGCTTGTTGTCCAGGTAGCCTTTTCCCTGTGCACGTGCCTTGGATTTGGTGAATCCCCAAAGCCTGGATCCCTGCCCCTGGGCAGGAGGCTGCAGCACATGTGCTGTGGGGCCTGTGCTTCAGGAAGGCTGAATTTAGCATCTCTTTCATTCACAGCATGAGAGCTCACATTTCCACTGGCAAATCCATGTCCTCTGCTGCATCCGAGGGCAAAAACCTCTGGAAGCAGAGGGTGCCACCGGAGCAGTGCCTGCACTCTGCACTCAGTTCCCAAGGGTTTGGGGGGAGTGGGCAGCACAGCTCCTGGGGGCTTGGATTCAGGGGATGGAGCCTTTCCAAGGGGCTGCTTGGCCCTTCTCTGCTGCTGTGCCCACCTGTGCTTCACTCAGTATCCATCCTGTGTGCAATGGGGGACACGGAGGGGCCAGGGCAGGTGTCTCTGGGCAGGGTGGCCACATGTAGGTTGTTGCTCTTGGTGTGTGTGTGACCAGCTCTTGAAATGAGGGGGAGTGGCTGGAGATGGCAAACAAGATAAAATATGCTTGGATGGTTTGCTGTAACCTGGAAGCTGCTGGTTAGAAATCCCTTTTTAATAGGAGTCCTTCTCTGTATGCTTGTTCATGCAAAATAATTCCGGTTCTGGCAAGGACTATGTGTTGCACCATTTGCTACACTGTTGCCTGTTGTCTGATTTCTGTTTTGCTCATATTCAACCTTTTTGCCTGGTATCTGGATTGGTGCTGTTGTATCTTGGTGTAGTTGATGCTTGTCTCTCTTTAAGGTCCAATGTGTATAATTTTTATTTTTTCATCCAGTTTTTATAGCACTTTTCTGTTACATGGGAAGTCAACAGTTTGATTAAGTTCCAACTGTTGGAGCATATGTAGTCTGGCTTCATTATCTCCTGTTGCCTTAAACTGTAGTCTCTGACAAAATTAACCAGCAAGTGTGCCAAGTGTGCGTGAGGGGCTGAGTGCTGTGGGTCTGTGGGTGTTACTTTGGGGATTAGCAATGCAGTGCATGCTCTGTGCTGATGCACCAGCTCAGGTGCCTGCGTGGGACTGGCCACCTCAGCTCCTCAGACAGTCCCTGGGGTCTGCCTGGGGCAAACACAGGTGTTTGACACCTCACCTGGGCAGCACCTGCTGCAGGAGGGTGGATTGTGCTGACAGCCCCACTGATATTGGTTATACAGGTGTGTGAGTGTGTGCTCACACATGATCTTGAGTGTGAAGGGACTGAGGAGCTTGGGCATGTCATGTTAGGTGAGATAAATCCTAATACAGAGACCTGGACAGGCTGGAGAGAAGGGCCAAATCCAACAGCATGGGGTTCAACAACAACCCCTGCAGCAGCACAGGCTGGGGACAGGGTGGCTGGAGAGGGGCCAGGCAGGAAGGGCCTGGGGGTGCTGGGACAGCAGCCGAGCATGAGCAGCCTGTGCCCAGGTGGCCAAGAAGGCCAGTGGCGGCCTGGTCTGGATCAGAACAGTGTGGCAGCAGGACCAGGGCAGTGATCCTTCCCCTGGACTGGGCTCTGCTGAGGCCACACCTTGAGTGCTGAGTCCTGTCCTGGGCCCCTCAGTTTGGGAAGGATGTTGAGGTGCAACGAGACTGGTGAAGGGTCTGGAGCACAAGTCCTGTGAGGAGCAGCTGAGGGAGCTGGGGTTGAGGCTCAGGGGAGACCTCATCGCTCTGTACACCTCCCTAAAAGGAGGTTGTGGCCAGGTGGGGGTTGGTCTCTCCTCCCAGGAAACCAGCAGCAGGACAAAAGGACACAGTCCGAGCTGCACCAGATGAGGTTTAGGTTGGACATCAGGAAGAAGTTCTTTACAGAAAGAATGATCAGCCATTGGAATGGCTGCCCAGGAGTTGGTGGATTCCCTGTCCCTGGAGGTGTTGAAGAAGAGACTGGATGTGGCACTCAGTGCCTGGGTCTAGTGGACAGGGTGCTGTTGGATCAAAGGCTGGACTTGATCTCAGAGGTCTTTTCCAACCTGGTGGATTCTGTGATACCCAAACATTCAAATTTTAACTAAAGCTTTGTCAGTTTGAAGTCCAGACAGTCTTGGCCTGTTAACCCTTCTCAGAACCTTTGCTCTGATTTTTCTGCTTTTGTTCTGTACTGCTGCTACTGAAGACTCTGCATTGCCCCAGGTGTGGTCCCTGAGTCTGCAGAGGAGCTGCTTGTCTCTATTTTTCTGTAAATTACAGTCTGGTTCTGGGTTGAAAATGCAAGTGCCACACTAGGTAGGACAGTGTCCAAGGGCACAGAGTGTTCCACATGATCTTTGTTTGAGAGGCAAAAAATAGCAGGAGAGAGGAGCTGCACTGATGCTGCAGTTTTAAGGTAGTGCTGCAAAAATCAAATAATTGTTTAAAAGAAGCAGAAACAAAATTGAAAGATATTCCTCCACCCCTCCTTTTTCAATCCAGGTGGGTTCCCTGTCAGTATTTAGAGCACAGTCCAGAAACAGTTGCTGTGCTGTGGCTGAAGGGGCCATGTGTTGCAGCACCAAACAGGAGTGAGACTGAGCATGGGAAGGGATTTCTCAGGCCAGCCTTGCTTCCACAGGGAGTGTTCGGTGTGAAACCAGGCTCTGGACAGTGCACAGGTGCTGGGAACTAGTTATTAACACTCAGGAAAAGCAGATGGGATTTCCCAGGCTCAAAGAAGAATATAGCAGACTTCAGAAACTGCTAAGAGGTGTATGACTAGAGTGGGCAAAGATACAGATGTGGAAGTATTTCAGTGCAAGCCACATGGCACAGAGTAGGATTATTCTCCCTGAAAAGATGTGACCAGACAGAAGCCTGGAAAATGCAGACAGGGGCTTGGGATTTGTTTTCTCTTATTTCTTAAGAGTTAGGGTGCATCAAATAGATCTAACAATTGGCAAGTTTAAAACACAGCTATTCTTTTGGTTTGCAGTGAATAATTAACCCTTGCACATTGCTGCAAGATGATGTAGGTATAAAACTGTTTGGTTGAGACAAACACATTAATGAGAGAAGAAATGCACTGCAGTCTTACAGATCTGGGAGAGTAACTTGGAAATACCAGTTTATTCTTGCCCTTTTCTTGGTTTTCCCTCTGCCCCCTTGGCAGGTGAACCTGTGGTCTGACCCAGCACAGCTGCTCTTTACTTTGGTGTAAAAAATAGCTGCTGGCAGCTGCATGCTGTTCCACTGTCTACAGTGACAGAGGTGTTCAAACAAGTCTTGGAAGTTGGTAGCACACCAACAGCCTGGTCATTAAGCTCTGTCAATATTTGGTTTAGTAAATATTTTTTCCATTTGGCTACATTTGGTTTTATGTGCCCTGGAGAATTGTGCTGATTGATTGAAATGATTGATACTTACAGGAACAGGCCTGAATTCGTGATGAAATAGCAGTGGGGTGTTCTAGATAACTCCTTCTGTGCTGCTGCTTCGTGTTTCCTCAACTTGTGTGAAGCTTGGTTAGCAGCCAAGACTTGCTTTTTGGTTCCTTCTCAGTAGCAGATGGACCCCTGTGTAAGGTTCTTTCTCCTGCTGTGTGTGTGTGTGTGTTGGGAGACAAAACCTGTGCAAGCTTCCCTTGCTGGCCAGTTGAGTGTTTGGACTTTGGAGGTGGGTGCTGGTTGCTGCACTCCTGGCAGCTCTGGCACTGCCCTGCTCTGAGGGGAGTGCAGCACTCTGAGTTAAACACACACTGTTTGCTCAGCTCACACCTCTGTGTGCTGCTTCCTTCCCTCCAGCACCTGCCCAGGTGCCACTGCTGGCCAGGGGAGCTGGCACTTGGGCAAGCTGGAGACTGCAGAGGGGTTTTTCAAGATCTGTCCTTGGAGCTTAGTTAAGAAAAAGGCACATTTTTCTCAGAGGTGGAATTGTTTGGATTTTGTCTTTGCTGTTCATTGGCTTTCAGCACGGTGGGAGCCAGTTGTGTGGGCGTGGGTGTGTGTGTATGTGGGTGTGATTTCTTAAAAATTCATTTTACAGAGATTAATTGTACACCTGAGCTGTCCAAAGTAAACTAATCCATCTGCCAGGTGTGCTCTGATAGCACAATCAAGCTTCTCTTAATGAGTGCTGCTTCAGGGATGGAACAGGGAAGACTGGGGTTTATTCCATAAGTAAATCATAATATTTTATGACATTAAATATATACAGTTCCTCACCTACAGTGTGGATCTAGCTGAGGAGCTTGGAATATCAGGGATTATAAAAATATCTCGTGGCTATCTATAGTTCTGAGTCACTTTCAAACTGGGACTCAGCCTTGTGTCCTGTGATGTATCTGACTTACCAATTCCCAATCACTCGTAGTCCAGCTTCTGTGTATTATTTTCTTTACCCAGTAATCCTCATTGCATTTAGTCCTCCTGAACTGTGCACAGTGTTTCTGAGTGACTGATACACTGCTTTGGCCTTGGGAAATACTGAGATATCCACTATGCCTTGTAAAAATCAGTATTTAGCCCAAAGTGTTTCTACTCATCAGTTTTCTGGGAATGTGTTGGTTGTTCTGAATGGAGTAACAGTGTTTGGTTTTTTCAACACAGTTTTGGAACTGAAAAAGTACTCTAAATAGAGTTTTGAGGAATTACAGAAATTTCTAATTGAACTTGTGTTTTTACAATTCCAGCACCAGAAAACAATGGATATGGTTCTGCTTTCTGACAATATTTGTTCTGTCTCCACCCTGAGAGAAGGTGCATAGATTTCTGAATTTGTACACGTGTATAATTGTGCAAAATAAATGGTCAGTTGTGAAATGTTATTCTGAAAAAATACATCATTTGGCTTTAGTAGAACACTCTGTAACAGTCTCTGATAAGTATTCTTTTTTTCTTGACAGTCTGTGGTGGACGACTGGATTGAATCATATAAACAAGACAGGGACATAGCACTTCTGGATTTAATCAACTTCTTTATCCAGTGTTCAGGATGTCGAGGTACAGACCGTGGGAAACAAGTTGTGTGGAATAAATCTGCCTGTGGTACAAACGTGTGTTGCTCAATGTGGGTAAAGGTGTGGGAGACACTCCTGTGCATGGTGTATGTGGAGGTACTGTCTGCAGTCCAGAATGACTTTATTCAAAGCTTCTTTGTCAGGGCCCACCCTTTCTCTTTCTCCCTTCCCTGTCATCACCCTCAAGTGTACAAGTCCTCCCAGAGACACTCAGCTCATCAGCGACAGGAGACACAAGCTCTGGTGCTCAAGGTAGGCTTAGCTCTGCTTCCCCTCTCTGCTTCTTCCCCATTTGTTAAATTACAAAGGTTAGTAGGTGTAGCTGTACCTTAACTTTGTTATTTTTTCTTTCTTTCTAGGAAAAGGATTTTTTTTTATCTGAAGAGGAAGTCAGGCTTCAGCTAATTGGATTAACAAGACCGATTTCCTGTGGATGAAGCACCAGTGTTATTTCTTCCCCGTGATACTTTCTCAAGTCAGCAGCAAGTGCCCTGCCTTCTTTCCCCTCCTTGGGCAATCTCCATTGCCAGGCATGCAGCACTCAGCCCCTCTGCAGCTCTGTGCCACACTGTGCCTTCTAATGAATTTTTCATGTGTTGTCTTTTTTCAGTTAACTCAGCCTTGAAAAGAGACAAAGACAGAGCTCTTCTCTCTCTGTAGTGTCCAGAACCAAACTATTTGCTGTTTCCTGATGCATCCTAGAATTTGCTCTGAGTGGAGTTGAAAGTAACCCACAATTCAGAACTTCTTCATTCTGTAGCTGATGTGAGAATATACCTTTAGGCATCAAATGGTCTGGGTAGAAGTTCCTTTTCTTCCTTCTTAGTATAAGGTGAAGTCCCAAGTACAGTTAAAAGCATCAGAGAAATGAAATAGGAGCCATCAGCAGGTTCAGCAACCCTTTTTCATAGCTGAGGGAAATAAACTTACTCTGTGGATGGCAGGAACTCTGCAGCACTGTGGAAGTGCTCTGTAAAAAGGCTGAAGGTTAGAGTTGGGGTTCCCAGCCTGTGTCAGTGTCTGTGCTGTTCACACAGGATCCTGAAACATTGTTCAGCTGGGTTTGGCAGTTATGTGAAAGTAGTTGTATTCTGTTTGCTTTTTATAACTCTCTCCTAAAGGTGGATATGAAAAAAAAAACAAACTCACAAGCTTTTTTGTAAGAATTTGGGCAGCTTTAATCCAAAGGCATCCTTGGCCATATGTTTTTATTCTGGTTGATGCAAGCTTTTGGTGAAGGCATGTCATAAATACCTTCATTCCCTTGCTGTTCTGATTTATACTTCCCTTTTTTCTCCTCGTTAGAGAAAGCAGCACTCCGATAAGATTCCTGTTTTTTAAAGCTCTTGTTAGTGACTGGTGCAGGCTGAGTGCCCACTGTGAGCCTTGTGCTTCCCAGAAAAGCTTTCTGGTACTGGCTGGGGCAGCAGTGCTGATGGCATCGACTTTCTGGGCTTTTTTTATTCTAATGGTGACTTTCTATCCATTTTCAATACCCTGCTTTGTGCCCTCAGGGATTTCTCTGCAGAGCTTCCTCCAGTGGCCTTCTGGTGCCAAGCAGCAGGGATAGGAGAAAGGAAGCAAAAATTCCCCTGAACTTACAGTGTGTTTGGGAGATTTATTTGTGTGTTGGAGTTTTTTCAGGGGCTACAGTAGCAGCTGTAGAACAGGGTTAAGGTCCTGGCAAACAGTGCAGTTCTTCCCAGTTTCCAGTAACATGCCTCTTCTCTAGAATAAATAAAAGGTTATCAGAAGAGAGTGGCTTTACGGGTAAAGTGCATGCAAAGCTGTCCTTAATGGAAATGAGGTACAGAAATACAGGGATGTTCTGTATTTTAGGAGAGAGGCCAGGTTCCTTTTTCATGGGAGGATTATGTGCTCCATTGTGACATCTTTATTTCCCTTTAAAGACTGTTGACATTACTGCTTGTTTTTATTTCTGATAAATAACAGCCCTTTATGAATCTCAACGACTGTGTTGTCTTCTTTAGTATCCCTTAATTTTCTTCTTTCCAGTTTTGTCCACTAACAGTCTTCATTTCCCAAAGTTGGATCTAAATGCTGACTGATAACATGTCTGACTTTGTGCTCATTAACTGGAAGGGAGGAGCACAACTAGCTTGGGAGGAGGTGCCTCAGCAAACTGGGAAAGTGGGGCTAGGTTTATAAATCTACCACTCTACCAGTGCCTAAAATGACTGGATATCTAAATATATATCAAGTACACTTCGCTGGACATGTGTTTCAGAAGTTTCAAGCAGGTGAAGAATATGTGCCTATTTTCTGGCTTTAATTAGAAATCACTGAGGCACCAAACTGTTTTATTTAGCAACAGTATTGACCCTGACAAAAATACCTTTCTGCTTAGAGAAACATTGATTTTTATGTTTTTATCCCGTTCTCTTGGGCTGCACAAGCACTTGAATGAACCTCTTGTCATCCTCCAGCTTTGCTTAGAGATGTTCCTCAAGTGAGAAGTGATGTCTTGTAAATATGAGTGATCAGGCATGTTGTGTAAATTGTTAGTACTAAAAAATTGTTAATGACTTGCAGGTCAGCTGAGAAGGTCTGTGCAACTTAAAGCTGAATAAATATACCCCAGATTTTGAAGCATGTGTCCTTAGCTCTTCTGAGTATCTGTTTCATCAGTTGCTTTGTATAATGCATTCTGTTCATACCTTAATGTGCATGAAAACAGACTCCAGGAATCCTTCTGGGTTTGTAGAGAATCATTTGGTGTGAGTGAGAGGATTCCTGTACTGAACTGTCACAGCATCTCAGCTCCATAACCAGGTTTGTGTGGCAGTCCCTTTCCAGGCCACCTTTCCTCTGGTTTTCCTGCTCAGTCTGTGCATTTGTTGCCTTTGCTGATTTTGGTTATGAAGAACTGAAATAGTTTCTTAAAGAATTTGTCTTTATCTTGCTGGTTTTTTTCTCCAAGAGTACAAACAAAAAAATCCCTGTGTTTCACAGCTTGTCTGTGCCTTCCTCATGATATTACATTGGACTTCTGTGGCAGAAAAATGGTTAACAAGGACTGATACAGTCACCTATTAACTTTTTGATTCCAACCCTTTTAAAATGTGCTGCTTCTTCTAGAAGGAGGATATTGTGTCAGATAGGGCCTCAGGAAGATAATAAAGTTAGTTTTAAAATACATTTTCTTCCTTGAAAACCATCAAGTAAATGCTGTTTCCGGTCCTTGAAAAAAGTCCAGGTTTGCCTGTTGATAGTAGGTATTTTTTTCCACAGGATTTACAGTCTATAAAGCAGGTGGTATTATTCTTATTTCTAAGTCAGGAGCTTAGTTTGGGGGTTTGCAGTATTAGATATGAGGGAACTTTTTGGCGTTAGCTTGTCCTGATGCCAACCTGGTTTTTCAGTGAGCTGCCCCTGGGCTGGGGTGGAGGTGACTCCTCTACCCCAGGTGGTGTGGGTGGTGCAGCACTGTGGACACCAGAGCTGCAGGTCAGTGCTCAGAGTTTTCTGGGGGGTTGGTGAGGCCTTTTCCATGGTTTTCTTCTTTGTAGGGACATATTTTTGCTTTTTTCGCTTCTCTCTCCTTGTTTTGAGCACTTGTGTAAGCAGAGCATAGAATGCTGAGGTCTCTGAGCAGCTGTCTCGTCAGCAACACACGTGTGCAGGTCCCTCGAGGATCATAACTGTGTCAGAGTGATGCTGGAGCTGGGCTAATTAGCTCTGCCTCTCAGCCTGAGTAATTAGCTCAGGTATCATGCTCTGCTGCCATGGCAACCAGGCTGTTTCCGTTCTGGAGCTGCCGTGGGTATCTGCGTGGCTGTCTGCTTTGCCTTCTGTTATTGATAGTAAACAAACTGCAAACTCCACAGCACTCTGACCTTCCCACATTTTAGAGGCACAGAGCCATACTTGAGGAATAAATAGGGTTTTTTTCCTCAGCAGAAGCAATTAGTGGTTGGAACAGCCTCTTGAGCTGTGAAGGAAAACCAGCCATCAAGTCCATGGGAGGAAAGGTTTCTTTTGCAGGGGAAAGCTGTCTCTCGTGGTTGAAGAGGAGACTTCCTGACTGCTTTCAGGTGCACAGTGATGTTATTCCCATTCTTTCTCTCCCATCCGTCTCCTTCCCTCTCATTTATTTTCTGCTAGGTAGGCCGAAACCTGTACATTCTTCAGGAGATTTCCAGAAGTGGTTTGAGCAGTGCTGCCACTGCCTGCCTTGCCTCTGGCACACAACTCTGAGACACAGGGTGCTGATGGAACAGAACAGTGGAACTCCCTCCCTGCTCAGTGCCAGCAGTGCTGTGGCCTCTCTGAACTGGGGGGGCTCTCCATTCCTGGATGGGCTGTTTGCACTTGGCACACTCAAGTCATCCTTAGAGTACCTGGTGAAGGAAGCAGATGAATTTCCTCTATACTTTGTTTCTCGTGTTGTGATTTCCCCCTCGGAATCTTGTCTGTGGGTTCTTGTGAGGGTTCAGTGATGGATGAGCAGCCAAAGTGCCCCTGTCAGCACTGATTGCCGGCCTTGCCTAAGGCTGGGGCTTGTCCCTGTGAACAAGCAGGGATCTGTGTATGGACTCTTTGCCCAGTGCCAAAAGCAGGACACTTTTATGGAATTTTTCCTGTCAATCAGGCACTTGAGGTTCCACACACTCATCCTGCCGGAGCAATGTCGAGTTGTTCCTCACCTGTTCTAGTAAGAGCCTCTGAAAAATCGGTATTGAATGGTGCAAACTGAGTAAGTGCAGACCTAGAGCAGCTTGTTGGCATGCAGGATGCGTGTGCAGACTTTTATCGACGTTCTCTGTGCTTAATTAAGGGAAGCTCATAGACTTCTGCTTTGCCAAAGGAAATTGAAGGCTAAAACCAGGAAAAAGCACCATGAAGTATGGGCTGGAAAAGCAAGGGATAAGAAACTGTTTGCTTTGCTGTTGGACAGGATTCCAGAAAGCAAATTAGCAAGGAAATAGTGTTATTTACTCTGATTAGTAATATTTTATAGGCGGTATAACATTGTAAATAGAGTAATGGTTTAAAAAGATCATTTATGCAGGGTTTTATTTTGTGATGGATGGAATAATTGTTCCCTACAGATGGATGTTATTGAGCATGGAAAGACTTTGATAAATATAATTTCCTGCATATGGGCCTTTTGCAAAGAACTGCGAATAATGAGAAGTGTTGCTGACTTTGGCATGTGATAAAAGGCTTTATCTCTTCAGTCATTTATTATTAAGTTGGTATCATAAATATTTTGTATTATGAAGAAATTAGAAAATAATGCAATTCATTGCAGTAGAGGCAGTACTGTTGTTAAGGGTATAAAGTCTGCTTTCTTCAACAAACTCCCTTTTCAGTCTGATTATAGGGGAGAACTTGCAAAGTAGAGGACTAACATACAGTTTGAAAAATTATTATTTACTTGTACAAGATTTAAGTCATAGCAATGTCAAGGATGTGTAAAATATTCTGTGTGCACAGTATACAGAACTAAAAACAACTCCCAAACTATACTAAGCAGTTAAAAACATGACTTTAACCACATTCAATAAGGGAAGGTAAGTCTGAAAGATGGAAATTGCTTAGTTTTAATGTGTGGTGTAGATAAACAAGATCTGAACTTTGTACTTGTTGTTTCTGAACCTCGAGGTCATTTTTAGAGTGTGTTTATCTTGAAATGAAAGTTTATAAAGTTCAAACTGAAAATAAGATGCAAATTATGAACCAGCTTAGGTGGAAGGTAAGTTGGGTTGCCAGGCATTCATTAAATGTTTCAGCAGCTCCTTAAAGGGAGATAGGTAAGGTTAGAAAGTTCATATCAGACACTTGACAGTTCATATGCTTACATCAAAATCAGGGTTTTGTGAAGAAATACAAATGATTAATATTTGTTGACATTCTTGAAACTAAAGCTTTGGCTTCACTGTGTGTATTGTTTCAAACCTAAAGGTTTCCACCATTGCTTTCTGTTTGCTGCTGGATGGTGTTTTTATTTGTCATCTCTTGTACTCTTTCTTCCTCACTAGTTCTTTTTCCTGTTCTTTAGCTCTTCAAAGAGTCTTTGGCTATGGGAAAAGTAGCTGCAAAATTGCTTTTTTAATTCCTTTAACCGTTGCGTGTTCCTAACCGTTCTGGGCATGGGAAGCCTTGAAGAGTTACCATAGAAGCTTGTTCAGATCTGGAGGTGTAGAACAGCATTGCAGGAGTGCAGTGACTTTAGAGCCACTGTGGACTGATGGCATCTCTTTTCCAAAAGGTGTATCCTGCTCCTCTCAGAAAGAGTGGGAAAAGACCACAGGGATTTGCTTCCAGTGCAGGAGATGTGGATGAAGGGCACACTGGGTTGTGGGTGGAAAAGCTGATTGAAATGCCTGCTGTGCTGAGTGACTGCAGTCCAGGGTCTCTGGGAACTGGTGCAGGAATGACAGTGATTTAAACCACACGTATTTTTCTTTATTACTTGCTACCTGAATATATTGGACTAGTCATGTTTCACATATGACAGCAGACCAAAAATAAGCTGGCTTAAAATCAGCTATTAACTCATTTATGAGTATGAATTAATATAAACTTTCAAATAACTTAAAATAAATCTGTTGATTTAATTGACAGAACTTGTGGTACCAGAATATTTTAGAGATAATGTATAATGTAAAGAAAGACAAATTACCTTTGAAATGAATTCTGCACTGCCAGCTCTGTGTAATAAGTTCAAATCTCTGCTGAAAATGAAAGCAGTCCTTGTAAGCCCTGAACAGAGTCTGTGTTCTGCTCCTGTGTGCTGCTAAGAAAGCTCAGAGCCTCTAAAATTGTTTTTGGCACTGCTCATTGGAGATAAATTGTGCAAGGCTTTCAAATACCACTGCTTGTTTTCCACTGTATTAATTTAATTACAGACACATCGATCTGGGAGGCAGAGCTGCTCCTGTGCCTGCAGAGGTTAAATTGAGGAATCCTCGGCTCAGCGATACTTTAATGCTGCAACCTTTTGAGAGAAGAGGAATAAACACCTCTTGATGCTAATGATTCAGAACAGTCACTGTCTTACCAGCCAGATCTGTGCTGTTTCTTCTTTACTTATGTAAAGTGAAAAAACCTTTGTTGGATTTGTTTTGACAGTATTGTTCTAAGGCTTGTGCGGAAATGATGCCGGACCTGAGTTTGCCACCTGTGTCAGATACATTGCTGGGTTTGTTTTAGATGGCATGGATGGTCCTCTCTGTGAGGACAGGAACTAATTATCAAAACAATCAAATACCATCAGATCTTAGCACTTCCTGACTGGATTACAAATGCGAAGAGTCCTGATGGCTTTGGTTTTCACAAAGGTGCAAATTCTGCTGGAGATTGTCAGACCTTTTGCAGACCAAGTGTAGGAATTAAATTGCAAAAATGACATTTCTCTCAGCAAACACTGTAATCATGAGTCTCTCTCTTTTGCATTAAGGAAGCTGTAGACTTACTTAACGAAGTGCAGTGCTGGTACACTGCAGTAATTACTTCTGGAGAGAAAGAGATGGGGATGATTAAAAAGAACTGTATCCTAATGGAAAACTCATATTCTCTGGCAAAAAGAGGGGGTTAAACCAAAGCCAGTATTCTCTTAATCTGCAAGCATTCAGTAGCTGGATTTAGGGGAAAAGGCAAGCTTGGGTTTCAGAGAAGATACATTGTAATTTGGAAAAAGTGGACTCTTAAGCATGTGCTGCTCACATTCACCTCTGCCTGCTGCTTTCCTTGTTCCTGTAGGTCTCCCCATCCTGCCTCAGCAGTCTCTGGGCTGAGCCATGACCAGCTGAGCCCCCTGTTCCTGCCCTTTGAATGGAAGTTACAGCGTTTTCTGGCACTGCTGGGGTCAGTCACTACAGGGCAGGAAGGTGTAAATGGCCTTTGCCTTGTGTTTCTCTCATTGGTGTGGAGCTGGAAGTGATGGAATGAGTTTGGTACCTGGAGCAGCAGAAAAGGCTGTTGTACCAAAGTGCTCTTGGATCTCGCAGGAGCAGAGGAGTTCCCTCCCAGCAGTGTCTGTGCCCTGGTTTAAACCTGGCTCTGATAACCCCCAGCAGAGCTGAGCCAGTTCTGGGGTAACTCACCAGGTTAGGAGCAAGGGGTAGAGTTTGGCATCTCTTCCTTTTCACACCATTAGTTTAAATTTCAGCTCAGAACAAGTGGCATTGGTGCTCTGCACCTGCAGCACCGGGGCCTGGGTGCAGAGGGGTGGCAGGAGCTGGGAGCACTTGGAGGTTCAGTCGCCTCTGATTAGAGCCTGTTCCCTCAGGAGCAGCCTGTGGTGTTTAATAGGCACCATCTCCTGGAGGAATTGGCCTCTACAAACTCATAAGGTCACCTTTGGAAATACCATTGATGGAGTTTGTCATGTTTACTACAGTCTCTGCTGTGTGTTTTGGTTATTTCATCTTGATTGAAATAAGTGTTCTGGTTAACTTAGAAGTATTTGTGACTTAAGAAAAAGGGCCTAGAAATACTTTTAGCAAGTTATGAGAGTGAAAACTTACTGTCGAAATATGTAACTATGTAGATAGGGATGTAGTGGAATTTCAGTTTGTGGTGACAAAGATAATGGCAATTTTCTGCTCTCTCAATTCACCCATTTTGCCCCCTCTTACATTCTTTAAATCACTTTAATTAGCCATTCAAAGTGATTTTTTTTTCATTGATGAAGAAAAGGCAAATGCATTTAAAGAAAAAAGCATCTTTTGATGTTAACAAAGGATTGGTGTTACTCCTGTGTGCTCACAGCCTGCCTTTTAAGCTGCTGGGTTTTTTCTTATGGAGGGGAAGACTGAAGAATAGAAAATGTAACACACCAAGTGGGACCAGTCTATTTCCACAGATGTCTGTAAAAACAGAAGTAATTTCTTGCAATTAGAGCTGCATTTCTCAAGAGTTCCCTTTTTCCTTCCAAAGTTTTTAATCAAAAGAAACAGAGAATCTTACCTACTAGGGCATGTGTGTTTCCTGTGGAGTTCCTCCTGTAGGGAGTGGCTGTGTGTGCAGCAGTGCATGTGTAGGGAGTCCTTGGGTCCCAAGGGTATGGCTCACATGACTCTCGTGGGACCAGAGTCCTCAAAGCACTTACTCCCTTCAGACCCTTGGAGACCCAGAGGGGCCTGGGCTGCCCCACCAGCCTTGCTGCAGCTGTGACTTGGCCTCTGACCGTGGCATCTGTGTCGGTTCTGGAGCCTGGCACTGCCAGGGAGTGCCAATGACAGCACTGGCTGGGCCAGGCAAGGTGCCAGTGACCTGTCTACTCTTACTGCAGGTCTTGTGAAAACAATTCTGTCTTATGTTTCTTAAGGTTTTACTTGTAGTTCAGAGCCAAATGCAGAATCTCACTTCTTGTGCCCCATTGAGAGCACAGTGGGAATCATTAAAATTCTTTAGAACCCTTGAAGACAAGTAATTTCTGGTGTGCAGTGAGGGGCTTATTCTAAAACTGCAGCCTAACAAAACCAAAGTGTTAAGTGATTTTTGCAGTTCATGAAGTCACAGACTGGTTTGGGCTGGAAGGGACATTATGGCTTATCTAGTCCCACCCCATGCCATGGGCAGGGACACCTTCCACTAGCCCAGGTCACTCCAAGCCCCATCTAACCTGGCCTGGGACACTCCCAGGGATGGGGCAGCCACAGCTTCTCTGCCCAACCTNCCTGGGGCACCACCCCAGGGCATGGGGGACCTTGGGCTGTGAGCACAGTGTAGGCCATAGTCACTCCTGCACCCACCAGCTCCAATCCCATACGCTGCCATATTTGCTTTTAAAGAGAGAAGAAAATACATTCAGCAGTTATGCCTGTCTAGAAATTGTTTCATCCTGGTTTGGAATTTTAAGTCCTGATTAACAAAGGAAAGACTCAAACTGCCATGATGTCTTTATCTGAGTTACAAAGGGTTTAATCTTAATGTGCAGAAAATGGGGCTGAGTGTTTGCTTTTTGTTCTCAAGTTTTGTGATAATGCAGTATTTTCAGTTTTTCCCCTGGGGACTGTAGGCTTGTGGGGCCAGCACCAAAATAGCAAGGATTTGTGGGCATGGAGAGCAGAAATTTGACTTAGTGGAGTGGAATGCAGAATACAGCTTATCTCATGTCATATATTTGACAATTTATAACTGAATCCCTGGCTTAGAGTTTGATTTATGTTTGCATTGGGAGTTCCATACACTTCTGTCAAACAAATACTACTGCTGCTTTTTCTGTTTGTGGTGGGGAGTCCCCTGGAGCTGGGAGGATTTTGGAACACTGTGTGTCCTGTGTTCTGCTCCACTTGCAGCACTTCAGGAGAGTGTGGCATACAGGAAAGGCTCCAGCCCAGGCCCATGACAAAGCACTTGCCAACCATTCTGTCTAATAGCAATGAAGGGCGTTCTCACTCTGATTTGTTTGATACCTAATATTCAACCCTTTTCCCCCCTGGTTTCCATGGCAGCCTGTAGCAGCAGGATTATACTTCAGTTGTGTGCTGTGTGGGAAAATCACTTCATTGAGCTCTCTGGAATACCCTTCACTGGCGGCTTCCTTGGCATTGTTTGAGTGTAACAAATGGTTGTGTCTATACTTTTTCTGCCCCACATGAAATTTTGTGGAGACTTCTCATAACCCTCTTTTCACTACTCTTTTCCATTTCATTCCAGTTGTTTCTTTGTATTAAAAATGCATCAGTGAAGACCATGGAGTGAGGCTACACCCACCTGATGCCTCTGAGCTGATTGTTGGTGCCCTGGGTGTCACCTGCTCGCCCAGGTGTGGCAGCCACCTCTGCCCCAGGTTTCTGAGGCAGCAGCACCAAGCTGAGGCCTTGGTGTGAGAACTTTGATGATAAGGGGCAGTGGCTGGGGCAGCCTCTCACAGGGTGTTATCAGAGTGGGGTCCTGGCTGCTGGTGTGACCTGTCTGGTCCTGAGCCAGGCAGTGTGGCTGGAACAGCTGCCAGTTACTTTATCTTGAGGGATCACTTGATTGCTCTGATACCTTCCTCAGTGATTTCTTTGTTGTGCCACATTGTATATTATGTATGTAATGCCATAAATATGTCTTTTATCTCCTTGATTGGGATATAAAATTCAAGTTTAATACGTTTTAGGAAGAAAAAATAACCAGAGGTTGGAGAAGGAAGGAAAATTTTTGACAAGTTCAAAGTAAGTGAATTGATCTCAACTGTGTAGTCAAGTAATATTAGTTCAGTACATGAATATTACTGTAGTACACCATGATTGTTAATTGTATTTATTGTAGCACACAGTATTAATGGTTGAGTTTACTTGCATTGGCTTTACTTCAGTTATGATATGGTATAAAATCAAAAGCAGCACTATGGACCAGGGTTAACACCCAGCTGTGGAGATGTAAGACAGGTTAGAGATAAACTGCAGGGCTTAGGTTTAGGTCTGGATTTAAGGTGCACAGGTGGATGTCCCCCAGCTTGCTCTCAGGGAAACACACACAGAACTGACCTTTGCAAGTGGCTCATGTTCCTGGGGTCCAGGAGGCAGAGCAGGCCCCAGGCTGCTCGTGGGAAGGGGCAGCAGTGCAGTCCCCACCCCAGGACTGCTCCCTTCTGCCACCTGTGCTGAGCGAAGCTGGCACTTCTGATGCAAACAGGGCAGGACCTCACTGTGGGGAAAAATGCACTGACCCTTAGGTATTCTGAGGCTTTGATCTCATGGAAACAACGTGATGCAGGGATTGTGGAAATGGGCAGTCCTCTCTCCCCTCTGCATTTCTTTGTAGCTCTTGTCAGCCTGTAATAACAGCAAAAAAGCACTAAATGTCTTAGAATCACACACTGGATTGGGTGGGAAGGGACCTTAAAGCCCACTCAGTGCCACCCCATGCCATGGGCAGGGACACTTCCCACCAGCCCACGTTGCTCCAAGCCCTGTCCAACCTGGCCTTGGACACTCCCAGGGATGGGGCAGCCACAGCTTCTCTGCCCAACCTGTGCCAGGGCCTGCCCACCCTCACAGGGAGGAATTCCTTCCCAAGCTCCCATCTCACCCTGTCCTCTGGCAGTGGGAAGCCATTCCCTGTGTCCTGTCCCCCCATCCCTTGTCCCCAGTCCCTCTCCAGCTCTCCTGGAGCCCCTTCAGGCTCTGGAAGGGGCTCTCAGGTCTTGCCAGAGACCTAGAAAAAAATTAATTACATGCACAAATTCTCATTAATAGGGAAAATGCAAGGAGAGGGGGAAAATGAAACACCTGTAACAGTGTCATCAAGGAAGAAGAGGTAAACTTGTATCTTTAAATGCAGGAAAGTGGAAGGCAAAAGGAAGCAATTACAGATTCTGGAAATGACAATAATGTGTTCTTTGAGGGCACAGAGGAGCTTGGGAAGCAGAAGAGAGAGACAGGCAGGGGTGTAACCCTGGTCCTGCTCTGCTCCAGCAGCCACAACAGCAGCTCTCTCTTACCTGAGAGCAGGTTGTGGGGCTGCTGCAGAGCAGTGGGGTCAGAGCGTGCTGCTGAGCAGGGAAATGCTGCAGTGGAACTCTGGTCTGGAACGCTGTCCTTGGTCCATGGATAATATCCTTTGGTGCTTTTAGTGTGGACTGCAAGGAAGTTTCATGAGGGAAGGCCAACAAAGCAATTGCTAGAAGGAGTCTGTGTTGGCAGGGAGGTACAGCTGAAAATGCAGCCTTGCCCCCCAAAAATGGGAACTGTACAGAAAATTCAGCATTATGGTTAAACTGACAAAAATGAGCATGTTACAGTAAAGACTTCCAGACATCTTCAGCTGGTGGGAGGGGAGAGGGAGCACTGGGAAACCTTCAAAGGGAAGTTTGTCTGAAGTGCTGAAAGCTGGGGGGGGGAAATACTCATTTATTACAAAAAATATTGATGAAACTAAATGCTTTTTATAAAATAAAACATCAGCTGTAGTTTTTATTTAAATACTTTATTTTACTCGAGTATTGCTCTATGTTTTCCCACTTTAAAGATTTTCCCACCCAGCTGTAAGACACAGCCAAAGGAGTTGTGGGGCTCTGGTTAATCTGGTCATGGAAGGTGTCCCTGCCCAGGAACGAGATGAGTTTTGAGTCCCTTCCAGCTCCCCTGTCCTGGGATTCTGTGCTTCTGTGAGCAAGGTGGCTGCTTTATTGTGGGCCTTGCATTTGGGGATCTGCAGTGGCAAGGTAATACATGGTGTATTTACACAGCCATTTTTAATTTGAGCCAAACACACCATTTCAACTATTTCTGGTGGTAAAATCTGTAAGGCAGAGGATCCAAAACAGTCTTAGAGGAGTTATAAATAAGGGTTTAAGCATTTTCCTGATTAAACCTTCCTTACTTGCAATGTTCCTCTGTGTTTTTCTTATTTCCTTTTTCCTCAGCTCCTGATTAATTTTCCCCCTTGAGTCCACTATCTTTGTGTTAATTAATGTACACAGACTCTCCAATCCCTCTTGTATTTCAGCTGCTATTTATTACTATTTGTCTTTCAGCACTCTTTTCAGGACTTGCTGCTGTTTTTCCTACGTAAAGTTTTGTGTTTCTAGTGTTACTGAGTTTATATAGGTGTATTTTTTTATATTTTGCTCTCCAAGAGTCCTTAGTGAATCCTAGACATGCACTCTTGGGAAACAACTTGTGTGTTGAGCTTTCCCAGTTTTCTGCTCCTTTTTCCCCATTTCCACTTTTATTTGTCTTGCCCACCCTTGCTGTGATCTGTGTGTTTTCCAGCCATTTATGTTCTCTCAACTCTGAGCTGACAGTTCCCTCTTGCAGTGTATTTTTAGCAGCATATCCAGACTTTTGCTGTTTTTGACTCTGATATGTGCTCTCTTGTTCTCTTACCCATGCCAAAACATGTTGAGCAAATACTCCTTGTGTTGTTTTAACTTCACTTCTGATACGGTGCTTTCTCTTGCTTTTCCAGAGTAGCCAAGTTCCACTCAAAATTTTTTTTAAAATAGTGAAGTTTTCCTCACAGGCTTTTTTCTGTAGGGTTTCTTCTGTTGATCTTTGTAAATCCCTTGTAAGTAAAGATCCTGTCTCTGCTCTGGAAATGGCTAATCCAGGCACAGTCATTGATAGCACAAGCAGCAGATACATTTCTGTGCCGCTCCCCATGGGGGAGGTTTGTGACATGTTTAAGCCATTGCTGTTATTGATTTCCTGCTCCTTCTCCTCAAATTGCTTAATCACTAATCTCAGAGTGCCTGGATTTCTTAAAGTTCATGGAATGGAAACCTGAACTTCTCAGTTTTGTGTGATAGATGCCTATTTTCAGTCAGGAACAGCTGAGGCAAAATAGATTTTTTTTTTCCTAGCAAAGGAGGAAAAATAATTATGTGAGAAAGGAGAACTCTGATCTTACATCCTTTTAAATGAAGAGGCAGAAAAATAAGGTGTTGCTTTGAGCCAGCTCAGCTAATTTTTGCATTGTCTATTCACAGACCGTTGTCCATGAGTGCTTGGTCTCTAATATACTCTAAATAAGTGATTTCATGAGAAGCAGAACTAATGAAGAGGGATTTCTAGTGGATCTGTGTTGGGCAGTTTTACTGAATTACACAGAAGTAGTTGAACATATTTGTGAAGTGGCATGTAATGTTTTTGAGAGGAAGTTCTGAAGGCTGTGTGACTTAAGGGGCTCATGTTTTTGGAAACTAGAAAAGCTGTACAGAGGCACTGCTGGGGAGGAGGTGGTTGTGCTGCAGGTGAAGCTTTTGCTGAGAGGCAGCAGCACCCACAGAGTGTCCCTGTCTGTCTCCAGCTCAGGCAGGAGCTGAGAGAGATTAACAGATTGAGGTCTTGGCTCACTCTGTGCCCCAGTGACCTCTTTGGCTTCTGTTCAGTGACCTGCTGCTGTCAAATTTATTGGGACACTTTATATCCAAGATCAGGGAGATTTGGTTAAACAGATAACTCGGAATTTGTTGAGCAGGATAATTATAGACAGAAATGCACCCAAGTATCTGCCTTCTTTCAGGCTAAGAAGAAATCATAGAACTGTTTCAGGTAGGTGGTGGCTTTCACTGAATGGGGGAGATCCAGTGGTTTGGGTTAAGTTGTTTCACAGATGTTTCTGTGTGTGCAGTCTCACTGTTTGAGGCACAGCAGCTTTCCTCTTGCACTGACAAAGCTCCTCTCGTTTCTGCAGCAGCTCCACAGTGCTTACAGGGCCTCAGTGTCACTGCTGTTTATTGCCTGGGTTTTCCCTGCTCATCAGTGGTGTTGGCAGACTCCAGGCAGCCGTGGCCTGGTGGCTGTCCCCGTGGTGATGGTGAGCACTGAGCAGTGAGGATCAGCTTGGGGTGCCTGGGGCCCAGTTCTGCCTGGTGCTGCCACTGCTGGTAAGGCTGGCACTGAAGAGGTGCTGCGAGTGCTGGCACCCCGTGAGTCCTGACCCTGCCCTCCCCTGGAATGAGCTCAGTTGTCAGAGCTCGGGGCTGTGGTGACATCAGGGTTATGGGTTTGATCCCCTTATGGGCCTTTCATGTAAGAGTTGGACTCGATAATCCTCATGGGTCCTTTCCAACTCCAAATGTCCTGTGGTTCTGTGATGCTTCCATGGACTGGAGCAGCTCACAGGAGCATTGAGAGGCCCTGTCCCAAGTGTGTTTCTCCAGAGCTGTGTTTGAAAAGCTCTCAGGCAGTTCACAGGAGCTTCCTCGAGTTAAATAAAGCACAGGCAATTGTCTCAAGGGAGCAAGAAGCAGAGCGTGGTGGTCCTTCAGCAGCTGCACTTCTGCCTGCTGAGCTCTCACATCTTTGGCAACTCCCAGGTGTGGCACAGAAAGGTCTGATGCTTTGAGGGCAGAAGGGTGCGGTAAAGGATTCTGTTTCTCTTCTTTCTTCTCTTTGTTTTCTTATGAGGTACCATTTTTTGTGGAGTCTAGAACCAGTCACATCAACTGAAAATTTCTAGATGATGACTTCTCTTTTTCTGATTGTGTTTAGGATTTGTCTTTCATCTTCTTTTCTTTACTACATCTGAGAAACACTGAGAAACAGGGTTAGAATAAAGAGTAACAGAGGACTGAGGGAAGGATCAGTACTCCATCAGGGGAAGCAGAAACACTGAGGGAAAGAGGGTGGACCCTGACTATGTATAATCCTCCTGTGATTGTCTTTTGCTTCCTATCTTCTTGGGAAGTACCATGATTTATGGAGTTTTGTATGCTGGGAAAAATGTAGACATTGACTGTATGTAGACATTTGTTTCTCTGGTATAGAAAACATCTCTTAGCAAAAACCTGTCTGAAGGGATGTTGCAGGCTGCCAGTGTCTGTGGGTCACTGCTGAGCTGGAGGTGGGACTTCTAAGGAAAATAAAAGCTGTGAGTTTGTCCTGTGGAAAATATTTGGTAAAAATCATAGGAAGCAGAACAGGGACAAATAATATGATTTAAAATAGTAATTATATACTTAGTACTTTCAAAATTGGGGGATTAAGCCTTTTGGCTATTCAGAAGAATGCATAGTAAAGAATCTGTAATACATGGAGTGTCTTCCAGTATGGTGGAACAGAAATCCCTTACTTTTCCTTTGAGAAGTACTTAGTATATTAAAAACTGCTCTTAGGATTATTGTAATTGCTGGGAAATACGGTAGGAAGTACAGTAGTGGTACAAAGCACTGAGCTGAAATGAGTTTGTCAGACAGATTGCATATGTTCAAGGCTTTTGTTACTGCATTATCCCTCTCCTGAAGCTGTGTTATATCACACCCACCTCGTTGTGACATTGTCCCACACCTGAAGCTGTGTTGTAACACACACACACACACACACCCCTGGTTGTGACACTGTCCCGCACCTGAAGCTGTGTTCTAACACATCCCTGGTCCCAAGGCTGAGGTCACACAGCAGGTTCTCATGGCATATTGGGAGCTCCCCCACAGCCCGGGGCTGGGGCTGTGCATGAGGAACATGGCACAGGGACAGTGCCTGTGGGCTCTTGTGAGCCATGGCAATGGTATTTTCCCTGCACCCTTGGCTGCAGAAATGCTCACACAGCATTAGTCTGTTGGGGTTGTCTGGCTCTGCTGTCTTTGCACCCTCAGCTCAGGTGTTTATTCACACAGGTGGGACCCCCTGAGAGGGGCAAGGGCTCAGGCTCACACTGGGCCCCTCTGGTCTCAGGGAAGCTGAGGTGGGGGCATGGAGCATGTTCCCTGGGAGGGGATGGGTTAGTATAGACATGTTAACAGCCTTTGATAAAAGCACTGGGAAAGAGTGGGTATGCCTAAATGGACTTATTCCAAATATTTACATTGCTGTCTCTTACACTTAACTTTGAGCTCAACCTCCAGCTCCCTCTGTTTATATTGCTGGATTTGAGTCACTTCTGAGAGCAGGCACCCAAGGGCTGCTTCCACACAGGCACTGATAAGCTGAAGTTACTCAGTTTGCTCCTGGAGCAAACTGTCACTGTGAACAATCTGAAAATACAACCTCTGTGCTTGGCAGTGCTCTGAGACACCAAGTTAAGAATTAGAAATAAAGGACAAATTCATATATACATATATTAGAAACAAAAAAGAAATGTCTCTCATCCCTGCACTGCACCTGCATCTTGAGCATTGAGTGTAGTTGTGTAGTTCTGACCATCCCACTTCCAAAAAGATGTAAAATGTAGAGAGAAAATCCCAATGGCAAATAGAGGAATAGTTATTCATGCATTGCAAAAAGGATCCTGGCTTACCAAACAAAATGATCAGGCAGCACTTTAAGAATAGAATGAGGTCCCTTCTCCAGGGAGTGGAGGTGAACTGCAGGTTGCATTGGAGATGCAACGTGAGTTAAGAGGTGATGGATCCACCAGCAGCTGTTAAATCTGACAGTCACAGCATGGCTCAGTCACCTGCAGCACAGCTAAAGCCTGAACTGCTGCCAAATGCCATGTTCATCTACTGATGCCTTGTGCTTGCACTGTTCCTAACACCTAGTGCTGGCTGCTGAGTACAGAATTCCCTGGATTGGCTTCTGCTTCATCCTCCCCAGGAGCTCCTCAGACAGCCCCAAAGCTCACCTGCAGGAAGCTGCAGCCATGAGTGCTGCTCCCAGAGAGGGACCTGGAACCAGCTCTGGGGGCACAGGTGGAGCTTCCAGAGGAGCATATCTTGGGTGTGTGCTGTGCCTCTCTCCTCAAGCCAGAGTGTCCTCCTTGGTCACAGCTCCTTGTTCAGCAGTGAACTGAGGCAGAGCAGGGTGTGGCTGCAGGATGGCTTTAGCTCCAGATGCTTCCAGCTGCAGGAGCTGCCACCAGGAGCAAACTGCAGCCTCGGGGGCAGCAGAGGCTCCCGCGCTTCTCGCTCATGGTTGTGTCATTTACTGTTGTTCAAGTCTGAAGTCACCTTGCAAAAAGGTGGGTGCTGTTTGAGAATTGCTGCTTCAAGCCATCAAAGCATGAAAATAATTTGTTTTGTGAAATAACTTGGTACAAATGCTGGACTGCAAGTTTAGTGTCTTTACTTAATGTGTATTTTCTTGTTGCTCAGTGACACGAACATGGGGATGCAAAGCTGCTCACACTTCCCAAGTGCAAATGCTACAGAGCCATAGCAAAATAGCATCATCTGCCTTAAACACAAGAGTATATCAAAATTTTGAGACTTGAGCACATGGAATGTACCATTTCTCATGCACTGTATTATGTAGCCTACTTCTTTTTTCCCCCAGCAATCTGTGGAATCAGCATGCTTTCTTCCTGAAGAGCATTATTTGTCATTTTATGGCTTTCATGGCTGTGAAATCTTTTGGCAGTGTTGGCTGTCAGCTGTCATTCTGGCTGTTCTAAATAATTCTGCCATCAGCAAACTATCTGCTCCATTATTATCCTTTCTTCCAAAGCATTTATATCTATGTAAGCTATTTTATCTACTTTTACATAGATCTGTTGATAGATTTGTTCTGTTCTGAAAACTGACCATTTTTGCTGTCTTCGTTTTGCTGTCTCTTACTCTGAAAACTTCCTTGCCTATGATTATTGCATATCAACTCCTTTAAGAAGAAATGAGGGCCATCATTATAGGATTTTGAAAATGTCCACGTGTTGTGTAAGTTGTGACTTTTCGCTGCTTATGGGTGCCCCGTGGAGCTTGGGGGGTGTTGTGAAGCTTGACTTGGCAGAACATCAACCTTTTAACTGTGCAGGCCCATTCCCCACCCTGCTCTGGGCCTGCCCAGGGGGAAGGGCACCCACCCAAGCCATGAGCAGCCAGTGTCTGCAGTAGAATGCTGTGGGACGTGGTCAAAGGTGTTAGTGGAGTCCAGGCAGACACAAGCACAGCCTCTCCTTCATCCTGAGCAGGGCACCTCTCTCAGGAGGGGCTCAGCCTGGCAGGCAGGACCTGCCACTCACAAACCCCTGCTGCTAAAAGGAAAGATGGGAGATGATATTGAGGTTTCCATACTGGTCTAGGTGTCTCCCTTTAGCCTGAATTTGATGTGAAAGGCCAGCAGAAACAGCTCAGCTGATTTTTGGAATGACAATAAGGAAGAAGCGTTTCCTTTCTTATGTGTAAGTTGTGTAAAGAAGTAACTAATGGATCTGTGGGCCTTGAATAAAGCAGAAAGAATTCCAAATGCATTGATAATGTTCCCTGGGGCTGTGCCTGTTTCTGCCTCAGTCACTGATGGTGTAAGTTGTGTGGACATGTCACCCTGGGCATGGAATGAGCCCAGTGTGGGCACTGCAGGTGGCACTCAGGCACTGGGGGCACAGAGGGCTGTGAGAAAGGGAAAGGGCTCCAACAACCAGAGTTTCCTCATTCCAGGGTCAACATTTCCTTTTAAATTTACTCAGCTTTAATGACACATTGCTGTAAACATGGTGACCCCAGTGGAGTTCTCTGTAATGGCTTTTTCTGGTGTTTAATTCCAAGAGATGGCTGGAAGGATTTTTATCAAAAGGAAGATCTGAAAATTCAGGAAAAGGAGCTTGCCTCTAATGCTTGTCCTGTGTAACCTTCATCTTTGTTCTGAAATCCAGAATAACCTTCCCATGGGCAGTGACACAGGGGGACACAGGACTTCTGCTGTGCCCATCTTCTCTGAGCCACCAAAGCAGGGAGAGCAGACAGGAAAGCTGGTTTTCCTCAGGGTGTAGAGTTGCATGAGGTGCAGTGGGTTGGGACACAAAGGGAGTTACTGGTGAGGTGGCATCAAGGAGCAGAGTAGAGCAAGCTAAGGATTGTGCAGTGAATTCTTACAGTGTGATGGGGGGAGGTTTTGGATACAGGAGGTGAAGAACACAAATGGAAAACACTCTCCTCCAGAGGGAATTCTTATCCTTGGGATTGCAATTCAAAAGAGCTCTGTCATAAGAATAAGAGTATTCCTAGTTCTGTGAGAGCAAAGTGAAGGGCAAAACAATGATAATGGTCTTCAAAAGACGAAGAGACTGTCCTGAAAAATACATACCTAAGTTCTGTGTGGGGAAACATGACCAAGGAAAAAAATAAGAGTTTTCTATTCCAAAAATTCTATTCTAGACTCAAGTGTAACATAACCTAAGGCAAAGGAGGAGTAGGATTTATAGCAAGAGAACTACTTGTTTCAGTCATGTGCTATGCAACAGCCTGAAAATCATCATGGAATGTGAAAAATCAAATTATTAAAGGTAAAGATTCAAGAATTGCAGGAACACAATGGACAAAATCAGAGTAGTGCATCAAATATGCAAAACAAGGGTAGCAAAATTCTCTTCTGGTGTCTAAATTAATAAGCAGAAGGTCAGTTAGAGAACTGGACTGCAACAGGAGAGTGCACTTCTCCTGGATGAACTGTGTATGAGGCCTTAACATTGCCAAGAGATTTCAGAGAACACATCAAAGGTGTTTGGGGTTTGGCACAGGAGGGGAGACTTAGGTGAACCATTAGAATTCTTTTTAACTGTTGTCTGTGATTCTCTGTTTGATAAGGTTTTAGTTGCACAAGACTAGTTATTTTCCCATGGCATTCTTGCTGATCTGTTCAGTAAGAGTTCACTGTTGAAAGTTGCTCTGAGGGTGAGTTGGGTCTGTCTCTCTTAAGAAATCACTGGCTTTTTAATTTTCATTGGCAGCAGGACGTGGGCAGTGTAGAGTCCATGCTGCAGGAAGAACTGGGGAATACATCAATAAAGGTCTTCTGTTCCTGGGTGTGCTGAAGTTCAACCAGAATATTTAGGCTGACTTCTTTCTAGAGCCCTGACTTCTGGTTTCAGTAAAGGGTTTCTGCTTTCAAGCACAGAAATCCATAGAAAGCCAGGAGCCCTGGTGGGATTTAGGAGTCTCAGCATCTCCCTGGATATGCGTGGACTGTGCCAGTGGTGCTTCCATTTAGTTTAGTGATTAATGCCTGTTGATTCCAGTGAGGGATGAGCTGCTCCAGTGTTTGTGTGTGAGCATGAACAAGCCACAGAAAACAGACTTCTGTGCTGCCCTCAGTAATCTGTGGGGCAGCTCTGTGCTGGCAACAGTCAGGGGAGGTGCTGCAGGAGGGTACCATGACCCAGGCTGAGCAGAGAGAAATAATGTACTCCTGGTGGTTTGGCTTCAGCTTTTGTTTATCATCTTTCACATCCGGATTTGTCACTGCCGTTTCTGAGACAATTAAAAACTGCACTGAGGGACTTTATAGAAGTGGATTTTTTCTTATGATCTAAGTTACAAGTAGGGAGAAAAGCATAAGAGATGCACATTGAATGATACCAAGGGAGAGAAATATTGCCCATCTAGTAATTCTGTAATCACCATCCATCCTTGCAAGATTTTTATTAAACTTGTCCCTTCTTGGCAGTTCCAGCAGCCCAGATTAATTCCCAGTGCTCTGATCCCCACCAGCAACTTGGAGCTGATGCAAAAGAGCACATTCCCTTTTTCAGTGGTCCTTCCCAGGGCAAATCTTCTTGTGTCTTCATCTCAATGCTTTATAAATCTTTCTCCTATTTTTCCCATTTGTGTGGCTGAGAGATACTAATCAGTCACCATGAATCTTAAGATCCCACTATTAATCCTCCTGTGGCTGGAGCCTGTGGGCTTATTTTATATCCATTGATTCCAGCCTTGAGCTGCAGTTTTCCCACTGCTTTCCTTGCAGCTTGCTCAGTACGGTCAGGTGGGCCAAAGGGAAGGGGCACAAGAGGCTGTGCAGCTGAGTGAAGGTGCAGAGGTGCAGCCTGGCTGTGGCACAGGGGGTGCTGCAGGGTGGGCAGGGTATGGCCAGCAGCAGTTCCCAGGGGGGGCAGCAGTTGGCATTGGCAGTGTGGGGATGGCTGGGGGTGGCTGTGGCTGCAGTCCCACCTGTGTTCCTGTCCTCTGACCTGCCCTGTGCTGCACAAACCCAGAGCTGCTGCGTGCAGGAGGCCCCTGGAGAGCAGCACTTGGTGGGATGGTGTTCCCGGTGCTGCAGGGCTTGGTACCTCCTGTTTCCCAGGAGGAAAGGTGCTCATGGGCCAGCCCCCACCCAAAGGGTACCCTTTGAACTCCTGGCATTAAAGGCTGGATGCTGCTCAAGCTTGAGGGCTTACACATCCTACAAAGCTTTCGGAGGTCTTTATTGTTACTTTTCTTTTGCAGGGCTTACTATTAGAACTGGTTATTCTTCTTGCTATAAATACGTGTTTTGAAGCCACTGAGTCTGTGGTGTGTTATTGCTCCTGGAAATACTATCTCTTGTTTTGTACAGTTTAGGGGTTTTTTTCATCCAGTTTTGTATGGGCCCTTTTAGCCTTTCTCTTCTCTCACTGAAATAAAGTTGTGTCCTCTGCATGTGTTTTTAATCTGCACTTTTTACAGGCTGGGTTCAATGGTATGATTGATTGTTGGCAAATTAAACTGATACCTGTCTCAGCTGAAAGTTAAACTGGAATTTGGTGAGTAAGGATATGTACTTGTATGTCAGCAAGAAGACTTCTTAAAACACAATGTGTGTGAATAGGTTTGAACTGAGAACTTAGTCCTGAAGAGGAATAGCTTCTCAACTTTTAGTGGACTAAGACAATTCAGTTTCTCTTTACTAGATACAGAGTTAGAGCTTCATGATAGAAGTAAAACTCAGTTTAGAAAAGGATAGAAGACTAGCAGCATCATGAGTAAGGCTGAGAGTGCATTTGTATTTTATAGAAAATCTGTTATATTTTAAGGATTCACTTTAAAATGGGACAGTTTTGCTTTTCACTAATTGTAAGAACTCTGAGTTTTAATAATGTTGACCATTGCAGTGTTGGAATACTGTGATGACACCATGACATGTGTTGTGGCCAGAGCTTTACAACACATGTACTGAGTGCTCCATTAGTGTGCCAGCAAAGCAAACAGGGCTGTGTTTTGGTTGGGTGGGGGAAAGGTGATGGTGGGAACAGCAGGTCAGTTGGCCACTGCCAGGTAAGCAGGAACTGATTCTGCCTCCTCGAAACGTGGTCATAGAAGGTGGAGTGGAGAATGAGACCAGTGAGCTGGTAAGTGCTGTTCATCTCCTCTCACTGCTTGCTGACACTCCCCTGGCATCCCTGGGAGGTGTCAGGAGTGGGTCTCAGCCTGCTTCCAAGGAACCACACCATTGTTTGTCAGGGAGGTGTGTGTGGGATCCCACCAGCCTTCCCTGTAACACTGCACAGTGATCAGTGAAACCCCCAGGAGAGATGTGCTCTGTCAGCTCTGGTCATGGAAGGTGAAAGCCTGGCCATGATCCCAGAGAAACTGAAGCTCTTACAGGTTATTAAGGGCCTAAATCAAAACTATGACAACAGCTAAGAAGAAAATGTGGATCAGGGCTATAAAGCAGTGAAACAGCAAGGGTCAGTAGGTGACTGACTGGCTGAGGGGTGTGTGAGGGGTGAGAAGAGCAGCAGGTGCCAGCAGGGAGGGAAGGGGGACTCCTGCACCTGAGGTGGGTTTCTAAGGACACCTGACCACTGCTCAGTGCTGAGCCACACTGTGGAACTGGTGCACTGGATCAAAACAAAACTCTTGGTACTGGGGAAAATACTAAAATATATCTGCATGTACAGATGATTTCCAAGCTGATAAAACATCTCCAACTGTCATACAGTGTATTCTCTTGGGCTCCTGGGTTTGTATTGATATATTGCATTACTAATTGTTTAATGATAATGTGGAAAATACCAAGCACAAATTTAAATTGTCATGGTTAGAACTGAGGCTGTCAGTGTTACCTGGTGTGAAGGAGATAACAAATATTATTTCACAAGGAACCAAAACCAATTCAAAAAATCACTACTGAATTTGCACTGTAAAACAGTCCCCCAGTAACATACAGAGGCTTGATGTGCTCTGACTGCTTGTGTGTTTTGAAATGTGGATGTTTCTAATGCTTCTTTTTCAAGGAATAAAATATCAGAATTAAAACACTCGTGTAGTATTCAGTATGTTTAAATTATCTTCATTTCTCCTTTGAACAGGGGTAATACTGTTAGCTGTTAAGCTGCTCTGATTATGGTTTCAATTTTTGAAGCCATGCAGTGGATCATTAATCCAGTTGAACTTTTTGCAAAAGCTGTGGGACTTACTCTTTGTAATGTTAAGGATGTTGGGATGGATTTTGTTGCTTAGTTTTTCTGCATTTCCTACATTCAGTAAAGAAGTTGGTGAAGTGATGAAGAGGTCAGGCAGCAGCAACAAAAAGTCTCTGTGTTGCCTTGGGTGATATGGTTGGGTATTTAGATTGCCAAGACAATAATGTGTGGAAATACTTTGTTTGGATGGATTGAACTTGGATCGAGTCACGAAGATTTTCATTTATGGCCATTGTGTTGTTACATTCTCAATTTTGGAAGCTTGGTTCCATTTACAGTGGGAAGTTAATCCCTCACCAGAGGGAATGGCAACATGGAGAGGCAGGAGCAGCAGGGACAGAGGTGCTGCTGCTGGTGCTGAGCCCTTTGGAGCCCCGGGCTGTGCACACCTTGCACAGACCTTGCAGACCTGGGGACATCCAGGGCCGTGTCTGGTCTAGGGGCTGGGCATGCAGGGTGCAGAACTCCTCCAGGGCTGTGGAACTGGAACTTGGTCTTCGTTTTTCTTTGCACACTAGGTGGAAAACACGTGGCAACTGCAGACAGGCCACGAGTCACCTGTGGCTGTCACTGCTGCTTCACATCTGCTTGGCTGCAGAGTGACAGGGTGGAAAACTTTACCAACTCTCAGCACATTACTGCACAAATGATTTCTTTTACTCATTTCCTCAGAGCATTCCCCTTGTTCATGCACTGCATAATCTTCTATGTGTTATTGAGCTGTTTGTTTAGCAGCAGCAAATTGTTGAGATTTTGATGTTCCAAAAATGGGTTGTGTTAATTTCTGTTGTCCTCTCATTGCTTTACAGGTACAGTAAGAATTGAAATGTTCAGGAATATGCAAAATGCAGAAATCATAAGGAAAATGACTGAAGAATTTGATGAGGTAGAGTATACAAATAGTTCTTTAAATGATACAGAATATATTGGTATATACTTCTGTCTTGAATTAAAAATGCAATGGGCCAAAAACCAGTGGGTAAGCAAGGTCTCAGTGTGGGAGGTTGAAAAGCAGAGACTTCAACTATTGGATGAGGAATAGCAAGCTTTGGGAAAGAGAGAAATAATGGACAACCGACAAGGGATACAGTAATTTGAAAAGGTGGTTGTAGTCGTTCATCATGACAAGTCAGTGCTGTGGGTTGGGTGGGCCCTGGATCTGAAATAGTGGTGCTGAATAGCTGGAATTAGCCAGTTTAAGATGCTAAGTGTGTGTCACACAACAGCAGGGAGCAGGGTCACCCCTGTGGTGTGAGAGCCAGGTCTGGCTGTGCAGGAACCACCCTGGGCCCATGAGAGCCCTGGGCTGGACCCATGGAGACCCTCCTGGGTCTCTGTGTGGCTCTGGGGACACCCCTGTGTGTGTCCAGCCTGGGCCAGGGGGAGGAGGCAGCAAGGGCACTGCAGAGCTCTCCTCCCACTGGCACTGGGGTGGCATTCTGGGCTCTGAGGGTCACCTCCTGCAAGTGCCATCGTGCAGCCAAACCTGCAGGTGCCTGAGGCAGCTCTGCAGGACTCTGCTGTCTGCTCTCTGCAAATTCAGGGTTTGTTCACTTGAAAGGGCAATTTAAACCAAGTAGTAACTTGACATGAAAATTACCGTTCTGGAACCGTGATACAGAAAGAAACACTCTTTCAAAAGATCTGAGCATTTACTTTGAAACAGGCAGATTACAAATCAGACTGTGTATCTTCTGTCCAAACACACATGTTGCTATTGGTTAATGCTTTTTACTTTGAGATTTTTGAACTGTGTTTCCTTTAATTTTTCATATATAAAAAGCTGAATATTTTGAGTGTTCATTTTGTTTAGTGAGGAAAAGAAATGCTGAAACACAAGTTTTCTGTAGGACAGCAGTGTCTCTGACCAATTCTAAATGGGGTGCCAAGGCTGTGATTGAGAAAGTTAAGGGGGAAAACTGTAAATATGAGCACTACTCTTTTCCAGGATTTACTTCTGCATGATTGCCATGTGGTTCATGGCCCTCAGCAGAAAAATGTGCAACTAAATACCTGGCTGCAGCCATGGGAGTGCTCCTTGTCTGTACTCGGGTGCTCAGTCAGTGCAGTAATGTTTGTGTGCATGCACAGAGAACAGAATTCAGGTCCAGTGATGAGTCAAAGGATTGTATCAATTCATGCTGCATTCTGGCTAAATCCTTTTTGCTTTTTGAAACATCAGCAGCCAAAGTTATTAAAATGCAGTGGTGTAATTTGAATTTTACTGTGTCATTTAAAAACCAGCTTACAAAATAAGGGACCAATGCACTGTCCAAAGGCCAGAGAAGGTTGACTTTGCCCAAAGGGGGATTGTTCCACAGTTCATAGAAGAAAGTATTTTTAAAAAACATTTTTAAAAAATCTGTCAAAGTTTTTTCTCAAAGGAGAAAATACCTCTTCCTTGTGCTGGGCGTGAGTGTCCCTAAAAGCAGCATGTCTCAAAGAGTTGCAGTTACTGGTACATGAGCTTTCTTTCTCCATTACCTAAAACTCTCAGAGCTTTTACAGTTCTAACAAAGTTTCTGCTGTAGCCTCTGCCTTAACATTTGAATGGGCTTATGAGAGAATTTGTGGGGTTTAGTATAAAAGCATAAAGTTGTTAGTCTTAGACTGCAACCCAGTGACTGTTTTGAAATCTGGACTAAACAGTTGGCATTTCCCCTGCAGCCCCTCTGCCTGCAGCCCAGACATCCCTGGTGTCCCACTGTCCCAGCAGAGCTGCAGGGACATTCGGCTGCTGGCCCGAGTTGCTGCCTTTAGGGCAGGCATTGAAGCACTGATTTTCCTCCTCATAGGTGGAGGAATGCCTGCGCAGGATTTAAATGATGGGAATAACTGTTCATTCCTGCCACAGTTCATAGGAAGCAGGGAATTCCATGGACATCCATTGGCTGCACTGTTTGGATGCTTAGCTTATGAGTACAGGCATTTCATAGGTGAATTCCCTCATAATCCTTGTGCTGGAGTTGGCAGGTGAACAAAGACCTCGTTTGCTTTGCCTTTTCTGAGTGCTGGACCATCAGTGTCACTAATGTGTCATATTTTTGTTGGTATTCAAGGATAAAAGATCCACCCAAGTGGTTTTACTGTAAATTCATTCTTCTCACTTTAGCCAGGTGAGATGTTCTGGGGGAGCCTGCATAGGCTTTTCTGTCTGATTTGGCACTGGAGGTGAAGATACACCACCCAGTGTGAGTGGTGGCACATATCATGTGCCAGAGTTCACGTGCAGAGATCCACCAGGCCATTTGGGCAGGGTTGAAATGTGTAGGATTTGATTATTTTGGTGCACAGGGGGTTTGCTGCAGGGGAATGTAATTTCTGAAGTTTAGGCCCAAGGTCATTGCATTGCAGCTCCCTCAACACCCACGTGACCACCTTTGCATGGACAATGTGACATGACCTGACGAGCAAAGAGCTTGTTCTTCACAAAAACACAGAGTAAATATGTACAAGGGATTTTAATCTTGGTGCTACCGACTTCTTATGCTGGGAAGAGATTGAGCATGGAGTGTAATTGCTGTGATGTATTGGATAATCTGGCCTTGGATTACAAACCAGGTGGCCGGGGAGGTTGTATTCAGGCTTTTTCAGTGAAGGGGAAAAAAATCATTTTTTGATTGTGTGGGGAGGGTCTCACTGACATGCAATTTGTTCAGTGAAGTGAAAACAGCAAGGGCAGGCTTGGGTAGGAGTTAGAGGGACTGGGTGTTCACATGCCTGCTCTGGTCCTGTAATAATGTTTTGAAGATGGAGTGTAGGAATCTGTGGTAAATCAGAAGGCAAGTTTTACCTCTTGGAAAAGGCTACGTTTATAGGCTAAAACAGGGCAGTGTTTACTTGCTGGTAAGATCTCAACTGTAAACTTGAGTAAAGCAAAGTTTGAGAAGGGGCAGCCAGTTGATTAGCCAGTGGGGCTGGAGAATGACACAAACTTTCAGTCAGACGAGCCCTTCTTTAGGTTTGACTTTAAGTATTTGGAAATACCCCTTTTTCATCTCCCCCCCCCACTTCCTAACCCAGGACACAAGGAAAGGAATTGGGTCTTGATACACATTGTGGACTATACAGAGCTAATAGTGCAAGTGTAAAACAGTTCCAATGGAGTCTTTGCAAAAGTGGTTTCATGCCCATGAGCTTCCCTGTTTATTGAAGAATCATGTGGGTTTTATTTGTTGTTCTCTGTTGGCTTGAAGGAACAAGGTGATGTTTAGCTTAGAAACTTCCAGGATGGCTACAGCACCATCTTAACAGTGAGCTGGGAGGCCTTTACCACTGACTGTTCCCCCTGTTGCCCTGCAGGACAGTGGTGACTACCCCCTCACCATGCCTGGGCCCCAGTGGAAGAAGTTCCGCTCCAACTTCTGCGAGTTCATCGGGGTGCTGATCCGGCAGTGCCAGTACAGCATCATCTACGATGAGTACATGATGGACACGGTGATCTCGCTGCTCACGGGGCTCTCTGACTCGCAGGTCCGCGCCTTCCGCCACACCAGTACCCTGGCTGGTAAGTGAGTCTGCAGGGAGGGGCTGCTGCAGGGGCACAGCACTGCTGCCCTGCTGGGAGAGCCTCTGCTGCCCTGCTGGGAGAGCCTGTGCTGCCCTCCTGGGAGAGCCTGTGCTGCCCTGCTGGGACAGCCTCTGTTGCCCTGCTGGGACAGCCTCTGCTGCCCTGGGACAGCCACTGCTGCCCTGCTGGGAGAGCCTCTGCTGCCCTGGGACAGCCTCTGCTGCCCTGCTGGGACAGCCACTGCTGCCCTGCTGGGAGAGCCTCTGCTGCCCTGCTGGGAGAGCCTCTGCTGCCCTGCTGGGAGAGCCTCTGCTGCCCTGCTGGGAGAGCCTCTGTTGCCCTGCTGGGACAGCCTCTGTTGCCCTGCTGGGACAGCCTCTGTTGCCCTGCTGGGACAGCCTCTGTTGCCCTGCTGGGACAGCCTCTGTTGCCCTGGGACAGCCTCTGCTGCCCTGCTGGGAGGGCCTCTGCTGCCCTGCTGGGACAGCCTCTGCTACTGCCCTGGGACAGCCACTGATGCTTTGGGCTGGAATCTGGCCAGCACTTAGAGCTGTGCAAGGACCACAGATACAGCATGAATATACTTAAATGCACCTTTCTGATTTGGAAAGAAGTGTGTGAGGTGCTCAGTCTCAGGGTTCCTGTCATCCCCAGGGCCTCCAGTGGATCCTCAGAATCAGAAGTGATGTGCTTGTGTCTGTATATTGTTATTAGTTGTTGATTTGTTGTATACAATGTCTTAATAATTTTGTATTTTAAAGTACAACTTTGTTCCAAAGAAGTATCAAGACAGTTTTATTATCATAGAACTTCTGACCACCAGTAAAATTAGTCTGGCTTTCACTCTGGAGAAGGGTGAGTTGTGGGAGCCTGGGCCATGATTGAAGGGCTCCAGCCACCCCGCACCATTCATGCAGCTGCCTGTGTCTAAGGAGAGCTCTGGGTGCATCATTAGGTAGAAATAGGCTTGTCCAGAGTGTATTTCATCAGACCTGTATGTCTCCTGTAAGGGATGAATTGTTTTCCTCAAGGAACTGTTTTGCTCCAATTGCAAAGCAATACCAGGTTTGGTGTCTACAGCTGGTCATGTCAGGTGATAAGAAACACATCTTACTGCAACTTCACCTTTACAGGAGACATTTGTCATAATTTGAGTATTGCTACAGCCAATATTTGTTACTGATATAATCTTTCCACAATCAGCCTCAATCAATTTTATTCAGTTTCTGAGTGTAATACCCAGTGTCCAAGAGATTCAATCAGAATTTGCTTACAATTTCATCTCCTATTATGAACCGAAGCAAGAGGCAGATTTCCAATGATGTTGAAAAAACAACTCCAAATTTGGGTGGGGTTTGATTTTAAAATCGAAACCCCAAACCTTCAGCTCACAGTGGCTGAACTCTTTTGTAAATCCATCTCCTTGTGTTCTTCATGTTACTCAGCAATGAGCTGGTAAAACCTTGAATTATGCAGGTGTAACCTTCCTGGTTTAGGGTTTCCTCTGCAAGTTGGGCATTCAAAGGTGAGACCTGCCTGAGCCACAGATAACCTGCTGGAAATCCCTGCCTGTTATTTGATCGGTCTCCCTTTCCATCTGATGCCATCTACAGTTCCAGGGGATTTTGATTTGCTGTTTGCTCAGGTTGGGGCTGATTGTTTCTCTCCCTCGGACGGATGGACCCATCCCTACATGGGATGTTTGGAAAGTAAGAGGGACTTGATGGAAAAGACAGGAGACAGCACCACACAGCTGAGACATTACCCAAGACCTGTGCTTGTTGTTTGGAATGGATTGTGTAGCCAGAAACTTCCAGCAAGGAAAAGCTAAGCCCAAGTTCATCACACCTGACTTCAGTTGTTCCAGGCACTGCTGGCTTCCTCCATCAGTACACCTGCATCTAACACTGCACTGGGCCAGGACCTGCCAGAGGTCTCCAGCACTTACCATTGACAATACTTGGCATTTATTTATTTATTCATTCATTCATTTGCTTGTTTTAACAAGCTTGAGAGCTTTGTTTTGATTCTGCAGATTTCCTTCAAGCTGTTTTTGCACATGTAATTGTGCTGCTGGCCCGCAGAGCAGAGGGTCAGCGTGATGCCAAGGAGCTCAGTCTTGATCAAGTTTATGAAAATCTACTTTTAGAATTTCAGTTCTGGAAGGAGTGTTTTTGAGATCCTTGTTTTCAGTTTTCCTTTGTGCTAGTCAGTTTGAACGAGAAATGGTTCACTAAGCAAGAAACTTAAGGCAAGAAGCACCTGTGGGTTACCAGCTTTGAGGAACAGCAAGATAAGTCAGAGTAGCTTCACTTCTCCATTTGTGTGGTTGTTTCCAGATGGCTGTGTGCCAGGGTGAGCTGGTTATTTTCTGTGTCAGCTGGGGAGATGTGTTTTATAGCTCTGGTTGCGGGTAAAGAGTCATACTCTGTTTCTGCCTTTGCAGCTATGAAGCTTATGACTGCTCTTGTGAATGTTGCCTTAAACCTGAGCATTCATCAGGATAATACACAGAGGCAGTATGAAGCTGAGAGAAACAAAATGATTGGCAAAAGAGCTAATGAAAGATTGGAGCTGCTGCTTCAGAAAAGAAAAGAGGCAAGTGAAAACATGATTTATTTTCCTCCTGGTTCATGTGCATTCCCTCCAACAGAAAGCCCAGGATGGTTTGTGACTGGAGAGCCACAGTGAGAAGGAGGTTGGTTCTGCAGTGGTGTGTGTGAGCTCAGACATCACCTGGGCCACACCTGAATCTTGTGTTAACACGTTCTGGGGAGGTTGTGCCTGTTCTGCACTCACAGCACAGTTCCTGTCCTCAGGCTCCTGACTGTGAGCAGGAAGAGTCTCAAGTTGGAAATGGTAACTTGTTATGCAGAAAGATGTTAGTGTTAGTGTTCCAGTTCTGACATAGTGCTGTATATTCCCACTGTTGAACTGCACTGAATTTACAGTATGTCCTGTGCTGGCACTTCAGGAGTCGATTCTTTTGATGAAGTGCCCTCATAATAAACCCTCATAAGCACATCCACATGTGTGTGTTTATTCCCTGAGTGATGTGGGACAGTTCTCAAGCTGAGCTTGTCAGAGGAGTGTGACAGAAGAGCGGGGGCAGTGGCTGGAGGGTCCCTTCTCCTGTCCCCCCTGTGTGGGCTCTGCCTTGCCAGGGACATGCCCAGCCCAGGGGGCTGATCTGTGTAGCAAATCTGCCACAGAGCAAGTTGTGTTTTAGTGACTGCCAGTAATTCACATCTCCTCCTTGTCATGAATGTCTTTTTGAGCTTCTGAAACTGCCTGCAGAGTCAAAAGAGAGTGTTTCCCTCATTTTTCACTTAGGTTTAGGAGTGGGGAATATTAAATCACTTTTGCATTGGCAAGAGCAGCAATCCCAAGATACAGATGCTCTCTCAAGATTCCTGAAGTTAAGCACTCAGATTCAAGTGCATGATCTAAAAAAGCTGAGTGTGAAAAGCAATTACAGTTTCAGAGAAAATTCATTACTGAATCAAAAGTACATCTGGGAATTGTATCCCTTAAATGTGAGTACACAGAGGTGAAAGGGATCTCACATGGACATATGGAATGGTTTTGCTTCCCTGCCAGCCCTGCCCCAGCACCCAGATGGGTCAGATGGTGATTGGCCACGTGGGGATGAGCTGGGAACTCTGGGCAGGAGTGGGGGGAGGCCATCCATGCTGTCCCCCCATCTGTGCTGCTTCATCTTGCACTCAGAGAAATGTCATCTTCAGTGCCTGAACTGTCTCATGGCTCAGAAAGCCCAGTCTGTCCTACCTCCCTTCTGTGCTTTGTTCTCAACCCTGAACAATTCCTGCCCTGAGTTCTCCAGGAGCTTCCCCCTGCCCTTTCCCAGGAAGCCTCCCAAGGCCCCTTGTTTCATTCCCATCCCTATTTTCCTGCCCTCTGTGCCAGGGTGTTGCTGTGGGTGTTTGCCTGCCTGTGCAGCCATCCAGCTGAGGAGTGATTAGGAACTTGTGCTCCCCTTTGGGTTATGAATTCTTGAACAGGCATTTGGTCTGTGCATATTTGGCTTGAGCTGGTGCTGCAAACAGAGCTTTTCGCAGAAGCTGTGCCCAAATGTGCTTGCTTGGTGTCCCAGCCCTGTGGTGCACTCAGAGCTGGGCTGCTCCCAGCTTTGCCCTTTGTACAGAATCCCTTTGGCTGGGACATTAATTTCTTTGGTGGGTTTTTGACAATTTGCTCTAGAACCCTCAATGCCTTATTTTCCCCATGTGCAAAATGGAGACAGCACCTCCTTACGTTTTAGGAACCTGGGAGCTTCCCTGACTGAACTCTGCAGGCTACTTGAGCTCCTGCCTGGAAGATACTGCAGAAATATTTATAAACATGGCTTGAAAAACATGAACCCTCAGGTGAAAGTGTTTAGGAGCTCATGCCATGCATGAAGTCAAAGCAGCTGCCTCTGGCTGTAAAATACTTTCCCTGTTAAATATGTATGTCCATAATTACCCAGGTTTCATTGTTTTATGCATATGTGCAGTCTGTACCAGCAAGACTCTGTTGCGGTTTTCGTGCTGAGTGTGGGCACATTTCCATTCCCACACATCCTGGGGCACTGCTTGGCCATAGGAAACCCCTCCTGGAAGAACCAGGACTCTGGGTGCAGGAGCAGTGCTGCTCCTGGAGCTGACTGCATAAAATTGGTGTCATCTTATTTAAAAATCTGCATTTAGGTGTAGTTAAGTCATCCTTGGTTTAGTACAAAAGCTGACAGTATGGGAAAACTGTCATTAATTCCAGGTTGTGTTGACATATTCATTGACACAAGAGAAGCCTCCCACAGTGCTTGCAAAACATACTCTGATTATGTAGGAAATATAGAAGGTCTTTTAAAAAACACTCTTTTATGGATAAAAGCATGCTCATACCAACTTTTTCATTTGGGATTGGGCTTTGGGTTTGGGTTGGGTTTTTGCAGTCTAAGGCCTGGATGTCACGTGTGCTCCGATTTGGGAGAGCTCCCTGGTGCTGAAGCTACAGGAGCTGACACTCAGACTTAAGATGAGAACATCTTCAATTCCTTTCCCTTAAACAGAGCATTAATGTTTTCAGACTGCTCTGTGTCTGTGCAGCTGTCAGTCCCTCAGCTCTGTTTCTCCAGGAACTCAGCACTGCTGGTGTTACTGAACACGTCTCCACTTGTCTCATTTTCAGTAGCAGAAGTTGGGGATCACTTTAAAGGCCTAATTTGAAACTAAATTCATGTTCATTTTCTTCCATTAAGACATTGCATATGTGAAAGTGAATACTTGTATGTATATGCACACAATACAGGCACATGCTGGAAAAGTGGGAATGGTGGTGCCCCTGAAGTGCTCCTGCATGGTCTTACAATGTGTCCTGACCAGGAGTGGTAGAATATCACATTATAACAAGCAATTGTATTTTATTTATTAGTTTTGTTTTGTTTTCTTTTTTGCAGCTACAAGAAAACCAAGATGAAATCGAGAACATGATGAACTCTATTTTTAAGGGTATATTTGTTCATAGATACCGGTAAGAAAATGCATCTACAGTAGCCCTGCTAACAAAGGACAGTCATAAAGAATGTCAGGGGCAATTTGTGGGCTCATTTCCTTCTGCTGTAATGCTGTAGGTGCCACAAAAGCACTGTGAGAAACACCTGATGTTATGGAAGAACACATTAAGTGTAACCCCCATGAATTCCACAGCAGAGACCATGCACACAACTTGACTGTAATTCAGTGAAAGAGCCTCCAAACCTGTGGGAGATGTGGGCTTTGAATCTCTGTGATTTGGAAAGGAGGGTTGTCCAAGGTGGGAGCTCAAACAGGGGGATCAGATGCTCCCTGCAGATCGTGGGAGGGCAGCTGTGGTTGCTGAGTGTCCTTAGCCTGCATTTCCTTTTCTATGTCTTGGGTGTAAAGCAAATTTGGAATATGGTTCATCAAAGAGCAGCAGTATTTTGAAACATTTCAGGTGGTTTTGCATCTCAAGATGCCTCAGAGCACCTTGGTGCAACCAGCTCTTTAAATGTTAATTGACTTACTGAAGTCAGAAGATAACATTCAAGGATGCTGAACTTTGCAATTAACCTTTCAGATTTAAATTCTGGCTTAAAGGTCTGTAATTTATTAAATCTTTTAGGAAAATGGCAGAAAGCAAGAAAGGGCATATGAGCAAAGGGTTAGAAGAATGAGGAGCCCAAAGCTCAGCTGAACAGAGAGATGAGAGTAAATGTGGAGAAAAACCAGCAGGAAACCTGGAGGGAGTTGTGCTAAGAAATGGGGAGTGTGAAGGGTGAAGCTGATCTTGTACCCTCAGTGCCCAGAGTGGTGCTGGAAGGGAAGTTTCTGGCTCATGGTCAGCAAGCCTTGATCTCCTTGGCAACAGGAGGGTGGGGGTAGAGCCAGCAGGTAACTTAGGGTGTCAGGTCAGTGGGGCGGCTTCCAGGGCCTGCGGGTGCAAAAGCTGAAGAAATAAGACTCTTAAGAGTTTCCATTTCCCCCCCCCCTAAGAATTCAGTGTATTATATCAAACAAGAAGTCTCTTTAAAATATTTTTCTAGTAGCTCATGCTCTTGTGTGGGCTTGCAAAAAGCCTCTACGTGTTCTGGTCTGTGTGCTGCTTTCATCCCTCCAGGCCAGGGGGGATGAAAATGTAAAGCATCTCAAACTCTTACCTGCTTTCATAATTTCTTAAGCATCCCTTCTCTCAAACAGTTCAAATGATTCATAAACTTGATGTGATTTTGCAGTCCTTAGACCAAGCGGTAATGATTTCAGAAGAATGTGATTTAAATTATTGCCAGAGAATAAGTTTGATCCCATAATGTGACTCAGCCTCAGCCACAGTGATTCATGCTTAGGGACCTTTGTAGCTTAAATAACAAGTCCCTGATCTAAAGAAAACCCCAGGACTCTTTCATTCAGAATACCTTTCTACTATTGTTGCAGTGAAGTTACATCTTCTTTCTGTAGACTGGCTTCAAATGTACTGCAAGATTTCAGTGCTCACTTCTTTCATTAGAGGAAAAAAACCTTGCAGAAATAGTGAAACTATTTTCTAGGTGTAAAGCTACTCATGTGTTAACAGCAGATTTGGGGAAATATTGAGATACTCCTAATAAACATGCAAGAAATGTACTCACCTCATTGCATGTTTCCTTATCTCATTTTTGAACCACTTCTCACTATTTTTGTGCTGGATTAAGACATATTTGGTTGTCCATTAATTTTTTCAATCTAAAACTGAGGGCATCAAAGGGAAAATGTGAGAGTAAATTCAGAGCCCAGGTGCTGAGCTCATGTGGGGCCAGCAGAGGTGGTGACTGTGACAAACAGGGCTGTGGGGTCACCCCACGGGAACAGGCTGTGGAATGTCAGTCCTTGGGAGAACCCAGGAGCTGATGGGACAGGGCATGTGCAGGGGCCTGGATTGGTGCTGCTCAGAGGTGCTGGTGTCAGGAGCCAGGCTAGTGTCCGTGCCAGTGAGACACTGGCAGGGCAGGGCAGGGAGCCTGGCAGGGAACCAGCTCAGAATTGCTTGCAGGGTCCATGGATGTTGTTGGGAGAAAAGCAGGGCAGGCCTGTTTCTTCATTTCAGTTGTATCTGCATATCAGGGGTCGCCCTGAGGTCGTTGCCACAGAGCTTCTCACATATAATGGGTATTTATAAAATGTCATCACTCTCAGCTGCTGCCTGAGGTGTCAGAGTTTTGGGTTGTTCAGCCCTGCCTGTGACTCAGCCCTGTGTGTCCAGACACGTTTCCCTGTCAGAAGGCAAGATTTAGAGAATTCTGATTAACATCCTACTTTGTAATATCTTTTTATTTTCAGTGCTCAAAGAGCTTTTCCTCCAGATGCGACTGTCCAGCAGGACAGAACTATGGCAGTTGTAGCTTCTGGCAGAGCAGAATGGGGATCCTGAGCCTGAGGGCAGGATGGGTTTGGTAATTGTGCAGGGCAGCAAGGCTGTCCTGAGGTAACACTTGGGCAGGGCTGACAATTAGGGTAAAACTTTCCAATCTCGATGGTGCTGCCATTTCTATGGAGCAGAGGCTTCTCCTTGCAAGGTGGTCCTTTCCCTCCTGCTGAGTAATAGGATGGTGGTGACAAGGGGCTTGGGAATTGCACTGTGGGAAGCAAAGGGCTGCATGACAGAAAGGGAGAGGCATTATTAGGTGGCAGTCTTGTGAGGAAGCAAAAACCAGTCAACACAGGGAAATGAAAACCCGAACCAAAGCAGAGGAAAATCCATTTCTCTCCACCCTAAATGTGTTACACTGAGGTATCACATACCTCTTAGGTGACAGGAAAATGCATTATGTCTTTATGAGGTCCTAATTCAGCTCCACAGATGAGAAAGTCTGAAAAAAAAATAGAAAAGACATTTTTCTCCAGTTCTCCTCGTAGTTACATCTTTAAAACGTTTACAAACTGCTGAGCAGCCCCAGGGACAGGCCCAGCTGGGTCCAACTGGCAGTGGTGTGTTATTGTAGAGCTGCACCATTTCCTGTCCCTTGAGTGGGGATTTGAGATCCAGCTCACAGGGAGCCTCAGGCAGGTGAGTCACTGCCTTCTGTCTTTGTCAGGAAGTGTTCTCATGGAGTATCTCTCACCCCAACCCACTGTTTTTCTGTTCATATCTGGGTTGCATGTTGAGTAACACAGTGTTTTTCTGAAGGTTTGCTGGAGTTCTCTGTCTCAGGAAGGAGGTGTGAGGAGCACCAAGTGCATGGTTGTGTCAGAGCAACAGCCATGCAGGGAGAGTGTGCTCAGGCATCCTTCAGGAGCTCCCAGGGTCTGGAAGCAGCTACTGCTCTGCTGGTCTCCATCTCATGCCTTGGTCTAACTCATCACTAGCAGTGCTTTAGGGATTTAAGGCACCCAGTTCAGTGCAGACCAGCCAGTTCAGCATGCCTAAGGTTTTGATTAACCCAATGAGTTTGTGTTAAACAGACTGCACTGACAACCACTCCAGCAGGACCCTGGGGGCACACTGGCCTCACCTGACAAATCCCAAGTGCCCATTATAGACTCTGTGGCTCAGGGTCCTGAACACTTCTGGCCTTAACCAAAACACTTGTGTGTAATGATGTTTCTGTAAGGATGTGTTCCCTTTCAAAAAGAAACAGAATTTCTTACCTAACCCCCTTTTGGCAAATCTTTTAGCAAGTTGCATTGTGGGGGATCTCTTTACCCAGAGGAGGAACTATGAGCCAAAGCTAAAACGTACTTAACTAAGTAAAAATTAGAAGAATTAGAGTTCATTGACAAGGAATAACCACATCCATAGCAAAGGTGTAAAGGTTCTTGATTCAGCATTGTATGGGCATGGAATCTGTGTTTGTGATTCCTGCAAGGACATGAGGGATTCAGATTGGTGAGAGTTACCTGGGAGATGGTGATGGAGAGGGAAGTGGTGCCACCCAAGTCCTCCTGCTCTCCAGCAACTTGAGTCGGTTTGCTTATTACATGCCTTATCCATGACTCTTTCCCACCCTCAATTATTCTGCAGATGTTAAATTTTTCATTCTCCTAAATATTTTAATCAGTTAAATAGCTTTATTTATTTTTTTTTAGTTAGCAGCTTGGAGTGAGTGTCTGTCTGTAGTGCCTGGGGATCCCTGAGAAGCTTTTGAATCAAGCAGCAGTTTTTCACTGTCTGCCTAGGGAAGCTTGAATGCATTCTCACAGAAAACGTGTTTTTTCCTGCTTTTTGGCTGGCTGTGCTGGTGTGATTAAATAGTTGCTGACATTTAGGTTCTTTTTGGGATTGCCATTAAATCCTTCCAAAATGTTTCACAGGCAGTAAATTTCCAAGGTGGTGAAATAACCCACTTGGATGTGAGGCCCTGGGCTGTCATCCCCTCGTGGAAATGTCTTTGTGTTGTTGCATGTGTGACTCCTCTTTTTTCCTGATTCTTACTGACCAGTCTTGGAGATTTTTCTGTAATTGTTGCATTCTTGCTTTTAAAACAGTTTTCAGGTCATTCTATGTAAGAGAATTGCCAGCCTAGCTTAGTGTGAAGCAGTATACAATCAAACATATATGAGTATATTTGTAGTTTCAATGAAAACTTGTCTTCCTTGTGGCTGCATCCCCCATAGGGGATGACATTTTTAACCCTGGCATGTGATAACTGGCACATTTGTCCTTACACTGTTTGAGAAATGCCTGGTAGGATCTGCTGGGTTAGTGCCCAGCTCTGCCTGTGCCGTTCTTGGTCTGCACTGGGGACTGAACCCCCTCTGTTCTGAGGCTGTGGAGCCTTCAGGGGGTTTGCCAGGACAGCTCCAGTGGCTCTGTAGGAAGTGGCTAAACTCAGTGTGTGCTACAGGGAAGGAGTGTCATGAGCAGTGGCTGGGGACATTCCCACAGAGTTCCCCTTGTAGTCCTACAGCAAATGCCTGGTTTATGCTGTTCCAACAGGACACTGCCCTCCCTGCAGTTTGAAATCCCAAGCCAGAGGCTGGGCTGTGGAATTTTCCCTCCTGGCCCTGTGTGATGCTGTGCCTGGTCCCCGTGTGACTCTGTGGCTGGTCCCTGTGTGAGTGACACTGTGGCTGGTCCCTGTGTGACACTGTGGCGGGGCCCTGTGTGAGTGACACTGTGGCTGGACCCTATGTGACACTGTGGCGGGGCCCTGTGTGACACTGTGGCTGGTCCCTGTGTGACACTGTGGCAGGGCCCTGTGTGAGTGACACTGTGGCTGGACCCTATGTGACACTGGCTGGTCCCTGTGTGACACTGTGGCTGATCCCTGTGTGAGTGACACGGTAGCTGATCCCTGTGTGACACTGTGGTTGATCCCTGTGACACTGTGGCTGGTCCCTGTGTGATACTGTGTGACACTGGGGCTGGTCCCTGTGTGACACTGGGGCTGGTCCCTGTGTGAGTGACCCTGTGGCTGATCCCTGTGTGACCCTGTGGCTGATCCCTGTGTCACGCTGGGGCTGGTCTCTGTGTGACACTGTGTGACACTGGGGCTGGTCCCTGGCTTGTGCAGGAGCCCTGGGTGTCACCTCGGAGTCAGCAGATCATGACAGTGACACCCAGGGAGATGGAGCAGCAGGGTGGAAGTACAAAGGCAGTGACATTACCAGCAATCACAGCTTTATTGTGCTGCTTTGGATGTGTGATCTTGTGCAATAAATGCCTTGACCATAACAGTGACTGCGTTTTATTTACATTTTGTAAAATTGAAGACTTTTGTAAAAACATAGTTTTTCTTATTTTGCAATTATTCGCTTGCTTGAAGCTTGGAATTTCTTTTTTTCTTTTCTTCCCATAAATTAAATTTCATTTTGGGGTTGTGTTGGTGTTTTAGAACTAAATTGATGTTTATTACTTTTCCAAAAAGGTTTTTTTTATAAAAATACAGAACAAGAGTCTCCATTACAAGCAAGTGCAGTGTTTGCAGAGCACCAGGCATTCCCTTCTTCTGTGCAGTGGCTCTTTGTGTTCCTCTCTCCTCCAGCTGAGGTTGGGAGCTGTGGGGCAGTGCCAGCTGGAGTGGCACAAGTGAATCTCACAGCTCAGCTGTCTCAGAGCTGCAGTGGCAGAAGGGCCACATGGCCCTTTCCCCGTTGCTGAGCCATCGTTTGTGGTTAGTGACTGTGCCCTGCTCTGTGTCAGGCAGGCAGGAAGGTGTCAGTCACAAGGAAAGCCTGTCCATCCCTGAGCTCTGGTGCTCCCTCCAGACTCTCTCCTGCTGCCCCTCCTCAACAAGCAGCTCACAAGTCTGCTGAGATGCGTCTCTGCCTCTCCCATCACTTGCCACAGTCAGAATGGAGGAGCAGAGCAAGGGAACTGGAAGAACCCAATGCTGAAGTGCAAACATTCTCCTGGGGGTTGTTTCAGGGCCTTTCATATGGGGCATGAAATGAGATCTGTTTGTGGAACAAATTGCATTCTGCTGCTCTGACAGGTTCTCTTGGTTAAACCAAATAACTTCTCCCACATTGCAGTGGTTCTGCACCTCGAGCTGGAGACACTCAGGGCTGCAAAGCACATGTCAGGGGGGGTGTTCCAGAAATGATTGTCTAGAGGAGGTTTGTGGCTTGGATTCCTAATTCTCTTTGAGAAGAGAGAGGTAAAAGACTATGAAGCAAACTAGGCTGAGAATTCTTTTACATAGTGGAAATTTATCAGAATATAGAAATACTGGAATTACTGGATAGATCAGTGTTTCAAGGACAAAGGAATAGACAATCAGTGAGATGGTGGTGGGAACAGGGACAGGCCTGACACAGTGAAGTTATCAAAAGTAAAAGCAAGGTATTACAGTCAGAGCAGCCTGCATGAGAAGTAAATGGTATATATCTGTACTCTGGTTAATACTTTTCTTTTTTCCTTGTTAGTGATGCTATTGCTGAGATTAGAGCTGTCTGTATTGAAGAAATTGGAGTGTGGATGAAAATGTACAGTGATGCCTTCCTGAATGATAGTTATTTAAAATATGTTGGCTGGACACTACACGACAGGGTAAGTTTTGTGTATTCCTGCCCTTACATTCCTGCCCAGGACATGTTTAGTGTATCCTCTTTCATTTCTGAAGAGATTGCTCTATTTTCTAACCTGTTGTCTTTCAACCAAGTCATTTCAAGGTATTTGCTTACAGGACCCCAGGCTGCCTCCTCAGTTTGTGTGCTCTTTGTGTCTTCACTCTCTGATAGAACATTGATAAGACACATTTCCATGGTGCTTTTCTTCTGATTACAAGAGAAGCCTCCTCAGATCACCCCTGAGACTCTGTGTCAGGCAGAATGGAAGAGAGATTTCCACATGTGCCTTCCACTTCCATTGCCCAAAGGTCAGAGGAGAGAGAACTTCCCTGGATCCCCAGCAGACACTGCTGGCCCCACGACCAGTGGAGTTCTCATCATTCACTTTCCCTTGAGGAATCTCTTCAAGGTTCCCTTTAGCTTTTTCTTCAAAAACTTGTTGAAATGCCAGGTGGAAGCAGAAGGATTTGTACCCAGACGGGCTTTTCTGTGTCACTCAGTTCTCAGGGCTGGTGGCATCCACAGCACATCTGCTGGGTGGCAGCAGCTCTGAGTCCCACCCATATCCTGCAGCCAGAGCAGCCCCTTCTGAGTGCTGGGAGAGCAGGACTTTGCACCCTCTCTGGCACCAGGCAGGAGTGGGACTGGCTGTCCTCCCACACTCACCAAAACCTCTGGAAACACTTGTTTTACACTAAACTCTTTGCTCACATTATCCAAGGAAATCAAAGGAGACAGCCTGTGCTGTGGAAATGCCCATTAAACTCCAGCATCCTGATCCAGTCTATTCTCTCTTTCTAGAAGCCCTGCTGGAAAACAGTAAAAGTTTTCAAGTTCATTCTGATGACTCACACAACTGGTATCTAACAGTGGATTCTTTAAAAAGATCATTTTTCAATAACTTCAAACCTCATATTAACATGGAGGATCTGACTTGGTCACTCTTTTGCTGAATCACAGAATATTCTGAGTTGGAAGGCACCCACAAGGATCCTCAAGTCCAGCTGAAGTCTGAACATGATAAGTTAGAAAGGCTTTCACAAATGAAAGAAGTTGGCAGCTGCTGGTTCCTTCAGCTACAGCTGGCAGGGATCTGCCCCCTGCCTGGATTTGGATGAGCAGTGTCCTTGTTAGGGGTGTCCTCTGTGCTCTAGAGGCTGCACATCTGATTTCTTCCTCTCTGAACTTGGAGTTCTCAAACTTTTCCTTTACAAACTTCCCTAGACTTGTACATTAGATCTCCGTGTATAGAAGCTGACCAGGAGGAAGATCCTGCTCAGTGTCACAGTGGGCCGTGAGCAGTGTCTGCTCCAGAAACACTGCCCTGGGTGTCAGTACAGCTTGGGTGTCCCAGTGCTGCTCCAGCTGGGCCTCCTGGCCAGCACTGTGTGCCTCCCTGGCTGCCTTCTCTGGGAGGGGACAGAAATCAGGGGGAGGGCAGCTCAGGGGGCAGGATGGGGGTTTAGGTGTGGTGCAGGGCTTTGCTTTACTGGCACTTTTCATTTAATTCTCCCTTGAGTAGTTGCTGTGGATTTTTGAGAGCACATTCTAAACCTTGCAGAACATTTCCACAAAGTGGCACTTGCAGAATCTACTGAGGGTTGCACTTGGCATTTCTCAGCCCTCTTGCAGTGTCTGTGGGTCCCTCCCCCTCTCACATCACTCCCTTTAACCATGTGTGAAATGCAGCCATTCCTCACGGCACTGTCTCTGCCTGCTGTCAGCTGCTCACACTCCTGTCTGTCACATCCAGCATTTCTCATGTCATGCCCAGTACTTTCTCACGTCCTCTGCAGTTAGTTTAACCTCAAGCCAGGGTCTAGTCATCTGCCTGCAGCCTTGACATATGTTTATACCTCAGCTTTTAAAAAATTTACATGTTCTTTCATACCAGAGAAATTCTAAAGTACGGTGTTATGGTAAAAAATGGACCATTTGGACCAGACACAACAGAATCCTGTCAGTCTGCTCTCCTGCCTCTCCTCTGCAGTATTTTTCATTGCAGGCCTCATCAGTCCCTCAGGTTTCTAAGTCTTTAAACCACTAGTTAATGTGTTCAATATGAAGGTGTCTGTGAGAGGTGATATTTTTATTCCTGGAGTGTATATTTAATGTGTAGAGTGAGACAGATTGTAGGTACAGTGGGAAGAGTCTGAGGCAGGTCTGAGCCATCAGAGCATGAAAGGGGAGAGAATGGAGGGAAAGAGACCCCTGGGGAGGCACAGGAAGGAGTATGGAGGTGTAGTGGGAAGAATAGCTTGGAAGAAGATGGAATAGGAATCAATTAAAAATGCAAACCAGCCAGAAGTACAAGATCCCTTAACAGCATGGTTTTCATTGGCACTGCTTGAAAAACTTCCCAGCTGGCACCCAAGTTTCTTGATTTTGCTTTGCTTTGATCAGGAGATAATTTTTGCTACGATTGGTTTTTAAAATATTGAAAAAATGAAGGGTGAGGCCATAGGCATAAGGTATTTCCATTTCACATGAACAGAACTCACCTCCAAATGATGAAGTTCCCTGGAAGTTTGTGCTACAAGAAGGAGTTGAAGCAACAGTGCAAGAGATTCCTGAGCAGTTTCATGTTCTACTCCAGAAGAGTAGAATACAAATTAAACCACAGGGAAGACACGTTCTTACACTTCTTTGTAGTAGCTCCAGTGCAGTGTTTCAGAGGTAGGATACAGCACTTCAGTCCTCTAATTTGGGCAATCCTAGGATTTTGTATGTTAGACCTGTCTCTTTCCCAGATTTCAGACAAAGGTCTGTAGGACTTTCTGCTTGTTATAGATTCTCATCTGAATGTGGGTTTTAAGTTCTACCTTTCTCCTTTTAAGCTTCTTTTTCCTTCCCGTGTATCTGGGAGCATAAATTAAAAGTACAGCAACTAATAATTTCATTAAAAAAAACTCTTCAGACTGTTCAGTCTTAATTTTCTCCTGCCTCATTTATGCAGGAACTGTTTTGAAACCATAATTGTGTCTCTCGATTCCAAGACAGTCCTGGTTCTTAAAGCAGTTCCTAACATACAAAAATGCCTTTTCCTTCTCTGCATTGCTCTGCTTTGCTTGTTGTCCACTCCTGTGAAGAGGCTGAACCCTGGGTCCTCTGAACAGATGTTCCTCTTCACCCAGCCTCCTAATTAGTTCGTTCATTGAATAAGTTCATCTCTTAGTTTACTGAGTCTTTTCCTGTCCTTCCTGCCCATCCCTGTTTGCTGGCTTGAGTTGCTTAGGAATCACCCTAACTTAGCATTCCCACCCCCTCACTCCCTCACTAGAAGGTGTCTGGGGTGTTAAAAGCTCCTGTTACTTGGGCAGTTCTCATAGTCATGGACAGACATCTCATGTGTGGCCCAGGGCTGCTCTGTGCTCTGTGCTGCAGTGCCCCATGTCCACCTTCACTCCTGCCTCCCTTTGCTCCTTGCCCAGCTTGTTGCTGTTCAGGCTTCCCAGGGCGTTCCTGTCACTGCTCTGCACTCACTCCATTTGAAATCCTTCCTAACAGGGTTAACAGGCTGATGTGCAGGGGTTCTTCTCTTTCCAAAGAGGTGAATTCCATCCTTGAGCAGCAGTTTGAAAACCAGACCTTTTGGCTATCAGAGAGTCCTCCTCTTCTCATTCTTCTGCCAAGAAGGGCAGTCATTTTTCAGGAGTGCCTCTGTGTCTCTAGTCCCTCTCTCCAGGGGGACCAGGTGTGACACAACCTTTCTCTGCTCCTCCCATGCTCCTGAAGTCACTCCTTCCTGGGATGTGCTGAGGGGCAGGACATGCCCTGGGCCAGGACCCCTCTGGGAACCCTGGCTGAGGTCTCTGGCAGGGCTCAAAGGACCCCTGGCCAAGGTGTTCTTCCAACCTCCAGGCTGGGATTTGCTCCCTTAAGCCTTGCAGAGACCTGAACTGAGCTCTGGGACTGTCCATCCCGAGGGCAGTGCCCCTGCCCTGCCCCTCTGCTGTGGGCACCGATGCCTGAGTGCTGTGTGTGGTCAGCCACCTGTGCCACAGGCAGTGCCCTTCAGGGGGCTGTGCCTGCCCTGCCCCTCACTGCTGCTGCTCCTGGGGGCTCAGCAGGCTGAGGCCAGAGGGGGATCAGGATCCTGACCCTCCTGCCCTCATAGCAGAGGAGACACCGTTTCTGGTGCTGCAGCACAGGCACCACTGAAAGAACAACAGCAAGCAGCATTTCTCTGTGCTTTTATGGCTGTTGATCACTTGTATATAGAATTTTTCTTCAAGGAAGCTGTTTTCTTCACCTTGAAAGATCTTAATGAGAGATCCCTTTAAACAGAACTTTCATCCCATCAGCTCTCTGCAGTGGCAGTCAAAAAGATCCCTGCAGGAGAGCATGAGTGCTCAGAGGCTCCTCATGGATACAGGAGATGATTTCTCAGGAACAATAGTTCTTCATGGAAGTTCTTCTGAAAGTCCAACTTCTGTGCTTCCTTTATCTTCTGTTTCAGTTTTTGAAATAGGTGTGAAGAAAAAAAAGAAACTTAGAAAATAGGATTTTTATCTTCTGCTTTTATGTAAGCCTCTGAATGTTCTTTTGGTTTTTAGCTTGAGTACAGACTTGATTATAGAATAGACAGATTCATAAATGAGGCCCTTTGGGTTTGGAGCTTCATTTATGAAGCTCAGTAATTTGTTTTAGTTCTTGAGCAGCTTAAGGCCTTAGACTTGGTAGTGTCTTCACTTTCATAAAAGTAAGTTCACACTACAGTGAACTCTGCAGATGAAATTTGAGCAGATTTGTGTTTATAACCTTTTTGCTATCTGCAAATATTTTCCGACAAGAATCCCCAGTTTGCCTGGACTGTGCAGCTGAGTGGAGTTGTGCCCCTGCAGCACAGGGGATCCAGCCCTTCTCTTCATCAGAGGTGATCTGTAGGAGGCAAAGCTGCACCCACAGCACTGTCTCCTGGCACCCAGGTTTGCTGCTTGCAGCCCAGCAGGGCAGGGCGGTCCCACCTGAGGGGCAGCTGGGGATGAGCTGCTCCCCCAGGACACTCAGGCACAGGGACACAGCTGTCCTTGTTCCCCAGGGCTGTGCCTGGCTGTGCTGTTGTGGGGCAGCAGCCTGTTCCCACCAGAGGGTCTCCTGCAGCCGCCAACCCGTGCTGGCCTATGCTCAGAGGTGGGATGTACAGTCTGGGCAATCACAAATGCAGTGTGCCTTCCCTGTGTCCCTGCCCCAGAGGTGGCTCAGAGATGGGATGTACAGTCTGGGCAGTCACAAATGCAGTGTGCCTTCCCTGTGTCCCTGCCCCAGAGGTGGCTCAGAGGTGGGATGTACAGTCTGGGCAATCACAAATGCAGTGTGCCTTCCCTGTGTCCCTGCCCCAGAGGTGGCTCAGAGGTGGGATGTACAGTCTGGGCAATCACAAATGCAGTGTGCCTTCCCTGTGTCCCTGTCCCAGAGGTGGCTCAGAGATGGAATGTACAGTCTGGGCAATCACAAATGCAGTGTGCCTTCCCTGTGTCCCTGCCCCAGAGGTGGCTCGAGCTGCTCAGGGCAGTGATGGTAAACTGTGGGTGTCAGTCCTGAGGTCTCAGAGTCGCTTTCCCAAAGACGAACAGGCACACACTGCCCCTGCCACTGGGGATTGCACCTCTTTATTTTTAATTTGATTGCTGCATTCTTTATCTTTCTGTAGTTACTTTAAAGGGAAGCAGTAACAGACCTGTGAGTGATGGCACATTGAATTCTTTCCGTATGCAAATAGTGAGGAAACTGAACCTTGGGGCAGCTGCCTGTGGTTTTTGGGTTTAGCTGAATTGCAGATTGGCTTTGGTCATCCGTTTGCATACGATTTTAAATGTTGTTAAACAAATTATAGTATGATGTTCTTTAATATTCATGTACATTTGATTAGAGTATTCTATCAGCTAATCTTGGTGTGTTCTATTTAGCAAGGTGAAGTGAGGTTGAAGTGTTTGAAAGCTCTTCAGAGCCTGTACACCAACAGAGAGTTGTTTCCCAAACTGGAGCTGTTCACTAATAGATTCAAGGTAAGAGGAAATACAATTTTTGGAAGGAGTACAGAAAGTAAAAGTATCATCACCCTGTTGTGGCCATTGAGTCACATCTATTAAATGCAAAAATGAACTCATTTGTTTGTGACAAGGCTTGTACCTGCACTAGGAAAATGTATTACTGAATGCCAAAACCATGTTACAGTGTCCATCTTGTAACATTTGTCAGACTTGGCCAGGATGATTATTTGTCTGTTTGTATTATTGATAGCTTATTTATGGTCATTGCTCAATCTGCCTGTACTTATTTAATTTTAGATTTATTGAATTTTAAGGTCATGTATTTACACAGTCTGAAACCTATCTGAAGATAACAGCCTATAACAAAAGATTGTTTGTTCCACAGCTTTTTAATTTAATATATGCTTGTGTTTGGAGGGAGAGACCCTTGGATCTGCACCCCAGTCCCCAGTTCACTCTGTGCCTCCCTGGGCAGGATTGTCCCATTTAGGGGAGAAGTGCTGGAGGAGCAGCTCTGGGGGTTTTATAGCACAACCCTTTTGCCTGATGTCTGGATGAGAATGTGGCAGTTAATTCCTCAGTGGTGTGGCTGCTTTATTTCCTGGGGGAGCTGCCTGGAGAGCTGAGTGTCCCAGTGCTGTCCGTGCTCCTTTGGGGTGCCAGGACTGTGCCCAGGCAGCTCCACCCCTGCCCACACCTCTGTGCCCTGCACAGCCAGGGCTGGGGCAAGGCCACCCCCAGGAAAGACTCCGTTATTTGCCTTTAAGTCACGATTATATTGCTGATGATAAATTCCATTTAGAAACAAAGTGGAGATTTAAATACACATAAATATGAGACTTTAACTTCTCCACGTAGATTTTCTGCTGTTACACTGATCCTGGCTGGCACTGCAGGGGCTGTGAGCTCCTCCAGTTTGACCTAGAAAGCACAAAACAGAAAACTTGCCATATCTTCCATGTGTGTTAACAGTTGGTAAAAACATAACAATAATCAGCCTTTTACCACATTCACTTGAGATGGAGAAAAAAGATGCTCAGCCTGCAGTGAAGTCTAGATATTAAGGGAGGCTTTTTGTCCAAAATGATAGTTATTTAATAGAGCAGACTCTTTATTAATAATCTCCTGCATTTAAAATTTTTAAGGGCAGGAATTAACTGGGTATAGTTGACTTTAAAGTGGGAGATCAAACTGGATCCTTCTGTGAGAGCACCTAAGGGCCTGCATTCTCCTGATTTTAGAAAGTCGGTCTCTGGGACTGTTGCAGGAAAGACAGTTTCCTCTCATAGAAAAGTCCCTGGCAACAGATTCAGACCTCAGACTATTTCTGTAATGCCTCCATAAGCCTGGTTTGCTTTATCATCTCAGGACAACCAGAGACACAGACCCTCCAGCTCTGCAGCTTTCTTATTCTCTCTGTGCAGACTTAGGTTAGTTTATACTGCTCCTTTTGTCATTGCACTGATTTGGAAATAGGCTGCTAAAGCTCTCATGTTCTCTCTGTCTGGTTCTCTCTACTGGACAGTGTGCTGGATGCTTCTCTCTCAGCCTCCCATAGTTTGTGAGGGAAAATGCTGTTTTGAGGCTGACCCTTCCCATCCACCAGCAAACCTTTGCAGGCCAACTGGAGGCACTTTGAGCAGTGTGATGTACCCCACAAAACTGGGGGATATGAAGCCTCCAAGTACACCCTTCTGGCTTTTCCCAGTGCAGGCAGTTTTCCCAGAGGAGGCTGGCTTAGCCTGGGCTCTGCTGCTGGGGTTGGGGTGGCATGAGGAGCATTCATTTCTGCCCAAACCACAGGGGCAGAGGAGAACCCTGTCAGGAATCCTCACCTTTCTTCAGTCCCATTAGAGCTGGTTTTACTGCAGATATCTGGATCATTCTCAAATAAATAGGAGAAAAGGTGAGCTCAAAGGCTCTGTGAGCCTGGAGAGCAGGACTGTTTAACATGATGATTTCCCAGTTGCACTTCCAGCCACATCAAGAGAACAAAAAGCTGGCACAGCCCAAGAGCCTGCACTGGGATTTACAGCTGTGCTGACAGGGATGTGGCCTTTGGCACCAGCATGGAGCAAAGGCTCAAATTAATGCTTTCTGAGGCTGTGATACATTAGTTAAATGTCCTGCCACCACAAACTCTACCATCACCTCTTTGAAAAATAATTGACCCAAGTGCCATTTGCAGTTCCATGACTGCTTATTTATATTTCCTCATCAGAATTTAATCAACCTGCACAGTTCAGCTGGTGTTCAGCTCAATCCATTCAAACTGTCAAGAGAAGTCTCTCTAGAGGTCTTCTGGCTGTTTAAAGAATAAATTAATGTGATCCAGAGTGCCTTGTGCTGGGGTGTTAATATTTCACCACCTTCCAGATAGCTGTGACAAGGATCTGTCACTTTTCCAACGGAAAACTGTAGGTGGTATGCTGGAAAATAAGCTTTGTCCATCAAAAGAAGTGATGTCCATCAAAGAGGAGACTTGTTTTCCTTCAGGAAGTCCTGTCTCACACAGACATTAACTGCAGCCCTGTGGAGAGTGTGAAGCAGCAGGTTTGCAGTCAGTGCCACAGCCAGGGCACGGCAGGTTTGGGTGCAGCCCTTGGGTTCCTGTCCCTCCTCCCTGACCCTGCAGGGCAGAGCTGCCTCTATGGCCTGAGGAGGAGAAGGGTTTGCTCTTCAGTCTGCCTTTTCCCAGCCTGGTACATGATGGAACTGATCAGCATAGGCACTGAAAATGGTGTTTCAGGTTATAAATGCAGGCCTGTGACCTGTTCTGCTGCTGTGCATGGGACAGGGGCTCTCTGTAAGGCAGGTGGAGCAGCTTCCTAAAGCACAGAGTTACCCCTTCAGAGGCTTTAGGTGAGCAGGTCCCTCTGGGAAGGCTCTGGGGGCCTGGCTGGCAGGTGCCACCACACAGGCAATATAAATGACACACCCACACTGGTTATTTGAAGCCTTATGGTTGTGGGGGAAATGGAGAGAATGGTCTCTTTGGAAAAGAAAACCTTGTCACAGCAGTGGGTTTCACAGTCCCCAGGGACTCAGGTTCAGAGTCACCCCCTGCTCTGCAGGCAGGAGAGCAGGTCCCTCCCTCCCAGGCTGCTTTCAGGGGGGTAGGAGGGGTTTTAGACCCGTGTGCTCACTTCTCTGTGTGCAATTGGTTCCCTCCCTGTGGTATCCTGGAGTGTAAGACACATCTGGAGGGAGTACGTGGAATTCCACTAACAATATAAGACCAATGTCTCTGGCTGTTCTTTCTCTTGATATTTTAATTTTGCTGTTCCTGGCCAGGATCTTGGGAAAAGTTGACAGTAATTTTTTTGTCTTGTTCATACTCAGAATTTCCTGTTTGGGAAGTCACTTCACTGAGTCTCTTCGTGAACATCTCACAGTCTCTAAAACTGTCTAGATATAAGTTAAATGTATCACATTCCCCAGGGACTTGGTGTGGTTGGTAGAGGCACATTCAGTCACACCGACAGGAAGAGCCTCTGCAGAGCTGCTGTTGTTGGGAGGCAACACCTGAGACAGCCATGGGGCATTCTTTACATACTGATCCAAAATTTCTGTATTGAAATAAGCATCAGTTGCTTGGCATTCCCCTTCAGCTTTTAAGTGTTTGGAATAGTAGAGAAAACAGGTGAAAACCTTCATTTTGTCTGGAATTGTTGTGGTGATTTTCACTGTTGTTGCCTTACACTTCCCTTGTTTCTTTTCCAGTCCCTGACTTCTATTTTTTCCATCCCAAAATGTACCAAGACCTTCCTAAAGTAGGTTAAGCCAGAGAAATCAAGTTTTATTTTCAGATGGCCCAATTTCTTTTCATTAACTTGATCAGTCAAGCAAAGAGCATCAAGACATATTGAATTTTTATGGCTGGATAGAAATTCTCCCCAGATAGGAAGGACAACATACACTAATCACAGCTGGTTTTGTGCCAGTAAGCAAACTGAAACTAAGGAGAAAGAAACCCTTAGGAGACTGCTTATAACTACAGGGTTCTTGAAGCTACAAAATCCTTGTATTGCACTGGAAAGCAGTGTCCTTGTCTTCACTGGGGAGAGTGTAGGGAAATACTAAGTCAAACCATGGAATTCCCTACTTTCCTGAGGAAGGTCTCTACTGTAATTCTTGAGATCAGCTGCAAACCTTAGGATGTAGCCAAGTATAAATGCCACAGATTTATGGGCAGTTTGCAGATGGGAGCATTCAGGTGTGATTTTCTTCACAATATTTCCAAATATGCAGCATTCCTTGCTCCATAGTGATTTGTTTTCAGGGGAATGAGTTGGGGCAATTTTTGTGCTGGTGGGATCACCATCCCTGGGACTTTTCAGGGAAGACCTGTTAAATTAAGCCAGCCCAGGACAGGGCTTTAGCTCCAGTGTGTCCTTCCTTGTGGGTCAGGGCAGCCTGTGCCCATCCTGTGTGCACACTGGCTGGCAGGACGTGCCCTGGCAGTGTGCAGGTGAAACGTGTTCCTCCCCAGAGTGTTTGTGTGTAATCTCTATAATCTCCAGCATTCGGCCCTGGTGGCTGCCTGTGTGTGTGCCCTGTCACTGCCAGGGTCCCCTCCCTCCTGGTGGCTGCCTGTGTGTGTGCCCTGTCACTGCCAGGTTTCCCTCCCTCCCTGCAGGATCGCATCGTGTCCATGACGCTGGACAAGGAGTACGACGTGGCGGTGGAAGCCATTCGGTTGGTGACGCTGATCCTGCAGTGAGTACTGCCCCAGCCTCCCGTGGCAGGGAAACCACAGCAGGACTCAATGGACTGGTTGCTTTGCTTGTGTGTCGAAGGGAATGTCTTACTCTACACTTCGAGTGAAGTTGAACTGAAAGTGTAATAGTAGGGACGGGAAGCCAAAATAAGAGATTCTGTCTCATGGAAATACAGAAGACAAAGTATAAAACTATTGATGTGTTGAGCTGTTGGTGCATCCGTTGTTGTAGAAGAATGCCAAGGGCTTTTATGCCTTTTGCCAGAGGCAGAATGACAGTCCTCTCCCAGGCAGGTGGCTGTGGGTCCTGCTTGCTGGAATAGCTCCAGCAGGACCTGAGCAGAGATCAGTGCTGGGGGACTGCTGGGGTGCCTGGCACAGCTGCAGGGACAGGCACCTGGCACAAGGGGACTGCCAGGCCTCCAGCTCCTCCTGGAGGGCTGCAGTGGCTCCCCTGAGGAAGGACCCAGCCCCCAGAGCCTCCCTTGTGCCAGGGGACCAGCCTGTCCCCTGCAGGCAGTGGCTCTGCAGGGCTCTTTCCTGCTCAGCCTGGGGGTGTATCCACCAAAAGCTGTGCCAAAGGAAGTCTCTTTCCCAAGCAGCTGCACACACTTTGTGCTTCACACTGTCCCCAGTGGCTCTGCTTGAAGAATTTTTTTGGACACACAGAATTTGGGTGAAGGATTACACCAGCTTTTCCTCTCAGTATGGAGCTCTGGGCTCTATTTTTTTATTGATGAGTCACTGCTTTACAGGCACTGGACTTGTAATATTAGGAGGAATTGAAGTCTTGGATTTACTGTTACATTTTTAAAGCAAATATAACAAATGTGATCAGAAATGGGATGTAGAGCACACTTCTTTCCTACATTATCAGCAATGTTTGGGAATACAGTAAGATTAAGGACAAAAAATTGTCCAGGGCACCTTTTTTTTCATCTTTTCCTGGTTTTTCTTTGGTTGCATGATGAAAGCACAGCTAAATGCATTAGGCACAGAAGAGTGTGGGTCACACTGATGAGCACAGGGCAATGTCCTGACAGCGACTCCAAAGAGGTGTCCAGAGCAGTCCTGATGGGCAGTGACCAATTCAAACTTATTTGCAGTGTGAAACCAGACAATATAGGGGAAGAATGATGACTAAACAAGGATGGAAGTAACACCCCTGCTTGTGACAGTGCTGATATTTTTATATCATTGGGAGGATATGGTTGTCCTATAGCTCATGGAATGGGAGTTTCAGAAAACTCACACACAGTATCTGCCTTGAACTCAGAAGCTGCAGAAGCCTCAGCTGTGTCTTTTACCCAGGGCTTTTTCCTGGCAATAAATATTTACAGAAAATGAGCCTCTCATGATGCCTGGTCCTGCACAGCAGGTCCCTCTCAGCTCCCAGGGGCTGGCAGGGCAGTGCATGCAGGCAGCAGGAGGGTGCTGTGCAGGTGAGGGCAGCTCTGGCTGCACCCCTGACCCAGCCCTGTGTGCCAACCCTGTGTCCCCGTGCCATTCTGTGCCCTGCTGCCCATAGCTGTGCCTGTTCCCAGTGCTGAGTCTGTGCCTCCACCTGGCCTGGCCCTTCCAGCAGCTGGAACTGGGAACACCCCTGCCCACCCTGCAGCAGGAGCAGGAGTGTCCCAGGGACAGGCTTGGCTCCTGAGCACAGAGCAGACTGGGAGGCTGAATGAAGCAGGTGTTCCCAGGCCCAGATTTGAATACTTCAGAAATTCAAAGCTTTGAAAACAGGCAGATATTGCTATGGAAGTTTAAGAAGGAATTACATTTTCCTCATGTTCCATTCTGGAACAGACTGCCCAGGGAGGTGGTGGGATCACCATCCCTGGGAATGCTGGAGAGGCCCCTGGGCCATGGGTTAGTGGTGGGCGTTGGGGTGCTGGCTTGGTGGTTGGGCTGATGAGCTTGGAGGTCTTTCCCAACCTAAGTGATTCAGTGATTCCAGGCTTTAGTTTAATAATGTTTGGTGAGTGTTTGGCATCTTGCAGTATTTGTGGTTAGCTTGATGGCCTAAGGCACGAGCAGGGTGGGATTTATAAGCAGGGATTCCATTTTTTTCCTGTTATTTTATCTCTATATTGGCACAACTGGAAGAAGGAAATCAGGCAAACTTTCAGTCTTCCAGGCCCTTTAAATACCTCTGTGTTTGAAAATGGAACTGTTCAACCATTGAGGGCTCTGTGGGCAGGAACTCAGTCCTGCAGCTGTCCCGAGGGGCTGTGGGGTGGGGG
>VWZD01006357.1:94078-115800 GCA_013396695.1 Sakesphorus luctuosus
GGTTCCTGCTGACACCATTCCTGTCACACAGGCACAGGTTCTGTGGCTGGTTTGGGTTCCTGCTGACACCATTCCTGTCACACAGGCACAGGTTCTGTTTTCAGCTGTTCCTCCTCACTTACAGAGCTGTGGATGGGACACTCAGCTTTTGCTTCCCTCCAGTCAGAGCCTGAGCTGTGGCTGGTGACTGCAGGGGGCTCTGCCTTGGCAGGGGAGGTTTGTCACATCTCATGGTCTCACCAGCACATCCTCTCAGCTGAGGTGGGAGCAGCTCTCTAACTCAGCACTCCCTTTCCTGTGAAATAGTCTCTGCTCTGACTTCAGCTTGGACCCTTCCTGTGCAGTCTGGCAGCTTTGCTGTACATGAATCATTAGCTAAGTCGAGTATTTTATGGTCCTTAGGTGTTTTCAGAGGGATTCTTTCCTTTCTGAAGCCCAGAAGCAGCTCTGAGCTTTCCTGAGCACGCTGTTGTGGTGCTTGGGCACTGTTCCAAGGCAGTTTTGCTGTGACAGCACTAGTGCCTCAGTCTGTCTGTCCCTGGAATTTGGGATAAGTTCCATGAACTTGGATATGTGTTCTCACTGAGAGTTACATTCCAGTTTAGAGAGGAGGCCTTGAATCTGCTAATGAAAGTCACTGTTACAGTGTGGTTTGGGTTTGGTTTTCTTAATTATACTTCAGTTCACCCTGAGGTCTTATTAACACTTGCTTTAATGTGTGAAGGCTGGAGCTTGGAAGCAATAGCAAAACTTCCACTGACTTGGGTTATATTTGAATTTCAGTCCTAAAAAGATGTTGATGTGTCAAAACAACATCATGCTGGGTGATACAATGTTTTACTTGTCAGTCACAGCTTCTTAGGACACCTGGTGCTCCCATTGGATCCCTCTTCAGACATGTTTGAGTTACTTCCTCTCTCCACTTCTGGTTCATTAAAAATACATTTGCACGGAGTTCTGCTCATAAAGCAACGCTTAGAAAAATGAAGGAATGCTGTAGGCATAAATTGTATTTACTGTAGTAATTTTTGATCATTTGCAGGTCCTGACAGCAAAAGAGAGAAAAACTCAGATTGATGACAGGAATAAGTTGACAGAGCATTTCATTATTGCACTTCCCATGTTGCTATCCAAGGTACTGTTCTCAGCCAAGTGACTCCCTGGGGTTTGCAGCTGTCTTTAGGCTTTCTCATTTGGGTGCAGGAGTTTGCTTTGCCTTCACTGTTTGTGTGTTGTTTCAATGTGTTCCAGTACTCTGCTGATGCCGAGAAGGTGGCAAATCTCCTGCAGATCCCGCAGTATTTTGATCTGGAAATCTACAGCACGGGCAGAATGGAAAAGGTACAGTGCCTTGGCTGCCCTTGGGCCTGTGAGCACCATTCCAGGCACACAGAGCTGTGCCTTCTGCAGCACATGGACAGTCCAGCTCTGATTAGTGTGTTCTGGGAATGGCTTGTGCATTCAGTCCCGTTGCTCAGGGAAAGGGAGAGCTGAACTTCTTTTCTGATCTGCAGCATCTGGATGCCTTACTGAAACAGATCAAGTTTGTTGTGGAAAAGCACGTGGAGTCAGATGTTCTGGAAGCCTGCAGCAAAACCTACAGCATCCTGTGCAGTGAGGAGTACACCATCCAGAACAGGGTTGACATAGCCCACAGCCAGCTCATCGACGAGTTTGTGGACCGATTCAACCACTCCGTGGAGGATCTGCTGCAGGAGGTTTGTTCTGTACATTCAATTAGTGAACTACCTAAAACATGCCAGGAGAGACTACAGGAAAACATTCTTACTAAGCTAGGAACTTATCTATCTGAAGATATAGTGCAGCAGCAACTATGTCATCATTATTTGGAGCTACTTCTCCACATAGGAAGTCCCTTACACTGGCCATTAAGCCTACAAATCACTGGTGCTGTAAAATGAGGACTACAGGACAATCCTGTCTCTGAAAATTCAGTCAAGTATTTAAACAGACCACATAAGAAATTAAGTGGGTAAAAGCTGATGAAAAATGCAAAGGAAGTTCCATTTACATTAATGCTTGTGGTGATTCCAGTCTTCCCAAATGGATATGCAGGCAGCAAAGTCAAGATTGGATTATGCTTTGAATAGAAGAGAGGATTTAGTGAAATATTGATAATAACATATTAAAAGAGCTGTGGGAAGAATGAAATAAAGATACCAGTCTGAAACATGGAACTACCTGGGATTTAGTTGTAAGAATTTACCCTTCAAAATGCATTAGACGGAATACATTAAATCAGAATAGAAACCTCACTCATTTTATCTCCTTTGCATCAATTTATATTTGTGTAGCACTACTTAATCTGTTGTAATTTTCATGTTCTTTAAACATAATGTAAGGGCTGCACAGACCTTTTTCATCCCTTCTGGTTCTGCACTGGACTGTGTGGGTGCATTTAGTTTTTCATTTACATTGAGAGAAAGGCTGCAGTTTTGGAATGGCACAGTAAAGGAAATAGGCCTTTTTTCCTCTTTTTGTGTTTCTGTGCCTTGTGCTGCTGCAGAGTGAGCACAGATGTTTGTATTGCTGCAGAGTGAGCACAGATGTTTGTGTTGCTGCAGTGAGCACAGATGTTTGTGCTGCAGAGTGAGCACAGATGTTTGTGTTGCTGCAGTGAGCACAGATGTTTGTGCTGCTGCAGAGTGAGCACAGATGTTTGTGTTGCTGCAGTGAGCACAGGTGTTTGTGCTGCTGCAGAGTGAGCACAGATGTTTGTGCTGCTGCAGAGTGAGCACAGATGTTTGTGATGCTGCAGTGAGCACAGATGTTTGTGCTGCTGCAGAGTGAGCACAGATGTTTTTGCTGCAGTGAGCACAGGTGTTTGTGCTGCTGCAGTGAGCACAGATGTTTGTGCTGCAGAGTGAGCACAGATGTTTGTGCTGCTGCAGAGTGAGCACAGATGTTTTGCTGCAGTGAGCACAGATGTTTGTGCTGCTGCAGTGAGCACAGATGTTTGTGCTGCAGAGTGAACACAGATGTTTGTGCTGCTGCAGTGAGCACAGATGTTTGTGCTGCAGAGTGAACACAGATGTTTGTGCTGCTGCAGAGTGAGCACAGATGTTTGTGTTGCTGCAGGGCCTCCCCAGCCCAGGGGAGCCCTCCTTCCCCAGCCCCATTGGCTGTGCTGCCCAGGGGCTCCCATTTGATGTGCGCCTTCTCCTGCACTCCTGAGCAGAGCGTGGAGGGGCAGTGCAGGGGTTGTGCACCATCTCTGCCCGTTGTGTGCCCAGGGAGTCCCTTCAGCCACACCACACTGCTGTCTGCTCTCACAGCGCTGCCTTCATGGAGTCCTCTCCAGCCAGACCAAAAACTCCCAGACAAACCTTGAGGAGCCTCTTGGTGGCACAAAGGGCTAAAACTGGACTGGCAGCTCGAAGGTGCAACTCAGAGCCAGCCCAGTTCTCCACTGCAGATGTGCAGCACCTGATCACAGTACCCAGTGGCCTTTCAGAGTGCCCTCCCTGTGTGCCCCTGCCCCAGAGAGCTCTCTGGCCTTTGACCCGAGGGCAGGCAGGGCACAGCAGGGAGGTGCTGGCATCCAAAAAGGACTTCCCAACAGTCCTCAGCAGAAATGGACTAGGAGAGAAAAACATTTTCCCCACAATTTTCCTGGCTTTCCTTTCCTTTTTAAAACTGTTGTAGAATCAGGAAAAGGGTAATGTGCTTCTTCCCACTCGGTTTCCCTTCCCTTCCCTTGACCAGCAGCTCCCCCTGTGCAGTATCCCAGGGCAGAAAGCCCTGAGGGATGCACTGGGAGTGCTGGGCAGAGAGCAGGGACACAGCCAGTGACCCCAAAGCCCTCCTAATGTGTCCCCTTCCTTCAGTCCAGGAGTAGCAGAGGAATGTGAGGAGGCTGAGGGGCTGTGTGGGTGTTCCCTTCCATGAGAGAGGGATGAGGAATGAGGCTTTCAGAGAAAAGTTGTGTCTAAAAGTCAGATGAGAAAGGAATTAAGAGTTTCAGATCTCTAAGGAAAAGTGAGTGCATAGCTCAGATATGGGACATAAAGATGGGGGGACAGAGCCAAGACAAAAGTAGGGGAAAGCAAGAAAGAGGATTTAAAATTATGGCCTTAGTTGTATTCTTTTTTGAGTGATACTGGTTTGAATAATTAATTTTAATAAGTCTATTTCATCATTTTGAAGACATTTTAAATGAAAAAATTTGCATACTGGTACCCTAGAAAGTATCCTGCTGTTTTATGGCTTCCCACTGGGCTGATAATGAGAGAAACATTGACTGACAATTGCATCTGAAAGCAGAAAGATGTCTTAATTGTTAGGCTTTTAGATGGAAAAAGATTAACAAAATGAAATGGAGACAAATTGTTGTATGTGGGTTTCCTGTTTCAGAAAGTTCCTAAGAAAATTTGGGTTTGGAAGTATCTCATTTCCACTTGTTTCACCAGGAGAATTTCTGTTCAGTTTGCATAAAGTGTTAGAATAATGATACTGTAGCATGTTAAAGCTGACCAATCCTTTTTGTAAAACAAGGTGGAATTCAGATTTTCACTTGGGAATGATTTCCACTGCCAGAGGATACTGGTTTGGGTATAAACACAGTGATAATGCTGAATATTGTCAGATGATCCTGTTTGGGTTTTAGTGCTGTGCAGTGGTTACTCAACCATTGTGGAATCCAGATACCAATCACTGGAGAATCTGGAGTGAGTTTTGGTATCAGCATAACCCCCCAGAGCAGCAGCTCCTCTCCCGCTGGAGCTGAGCTCTCTCCACGGGTTTCCTTTGCTTTGCAGGGAGAGGAGGCTGATGATGACGACATCTACAACGTGCTCTCCACTCTGAAGAGGTTAACCTCCTTCCACAAGTAGGTGGCTTTTTCCCTCCAAAATTTGCTTTGTGTTACTTTTCTCCTTCCAGTGAGCATCAGTCATGTCAGGAGTCAGGAAATGGGAACACATGGCCTGAAACACGAAATGGAGATGGATGGGGTGATGGGTGGTGCTAGTCAGCAAAACTGCTTGGGTTAGTCTTGGTCCTTGCTTAATTAATGCCACTACTTTGGCAGGTTTGATCTCTAAGTGGCACGCCCCCCTTGCACTAAATGCTTATACACCTCTGAGTATCTTACTGAAAGTCCTGCTCCCCTGGACACCCATCTCTGGCACAAAGGCTGTGCTGGGAGCCTCAGCACAGGAGAGCCCTGCAGGGAGTGTGTCTCAATGCCTTTGAGTCCTCAAAATGATAGAATTAATTAGCAGTAGTAATAACAATAATTAACAGATTATAGTGAGAGCCTGGCAGATGGGTTTTCTTCCTGCAGTGGAATTGTTGGCCAAGTTTAACTGTGAGGATTGCACAGAAACTCCTCTCTGAGCACCTCTCTGAGCGGCTCCCCAGGCTCCCGCTGCTCTCAGAGTTCTGGGCACCCCCACAACTTGCAGAACAACCTGGAGAACTTCACTTGAACTGTGAATTTTGGAGCACAAAGACCTGCCCTTCCCCTCAATCAGTTGCAGGAAGTTTTTACCCCAGGGCAGCCTGGAAAAATTCCCTGTGCAGGTGTCTGGAAGCCACAAATCGTTTCTTCCTTGTCACAGGGTGTGAGAGGACCTTCCTTCGCCACCTCTTATGTGCAACTTGTTTTCAGTGATTTCATTTCTCTCTCTGTGCTTGGTCTTCACTGCCCCTGAATTCTGCCTTTGCCTCACTGCCTGAAATGATTCTGAAACCATTTCTACTCTTTGTTTCCATTCAACAGGAGTCCCACAAAGATCATTAAATCATTACTAATTGCCACAGTGCAGCAGGCAGACACGTGCCAATTAGTCTTTCAGTCTCCCTGGTAACACTCTGGAGCCACTTCTGCCTTTCCTGAGAGGGCTGGTGGAAGCTCCACATCCCATCCAGGAGGGAAGCACAAATATTAGGGCTTTTCTGAGAGGCTCCCATGTATTTTTTTCCCTCAGGGTTCCAAATCTGTACAGAGTTAATTCAGACCATAAAGAAAGTCTTGTGGAATAACACACACATCAGGGTCAGGGATATCTACTTTCTCCTCACTAAACAGGGAAGAGCAAAGAATCAGAGCTGAAAAGCAGCTAATGTGTCATTCCTCAGCTGGCTTATTACTTGTGATTATAGTTCAGTGGGAATTTCTAATTAATATCTGCTTGCCTATAAAGAAGTGATGAAATCTTTTCATTACTATGCTGAATGTGTGATGTGATTTCTTTGTGAAAGGAAGCAGTTACACCATCCAAGACAGTTTCTGCTGATCCTGAGCTCTGAGATTGGGATCTTCAGTTTAGAACTCATTTGGAGCACTCTGGCCTCAAAGCACAGGGGCTGTTCTCTGATCCTGTCCTTGTCTGTCAGCAACTGGGGGCCAAAAGTAATTAAATCAGTGGAGAAGCTGAAATCACAGCTAACAACTGGTACCTTTCAGATCTTCTAAATGTGCCCTGATAAAGTAGTTGCTGGGGCTTCAAAAAGAAACAAGTCCCTGTTTCCTTCCAGTGAGAGAAACTCCAGTGGACTGAATTAGGAAACAATCAAATCCAGTAGAACAGAACAAAATCCTTCCCTTTATTCAGCACTGGGAACATTGGGGATAATTCCACCAAAGACATGTTCAATGAGACTTTTGTGTTTCCAGGTGTATATACTTAGTTACAGCTGAAACCCCCTCCCCAGAGTTAAGCAGGATATTTTGGGTGACTCTGGTGGACTGCTCTTATCTCTGCAGCCCTGTATTTCCTTTTAACTAAACAATGTTACAGCTCCAGGCCTCTAATCTAGACAGGTTTTCTGATTTATTTCTTACAGTTTAGCTTCTAGTCTAAACAGGGGGTTGGTTTATTTCTTAAAATTCATCTTACAGCTCCAAGGTTAAATTCCTCTTTGTCTAAAGCTCTGCATGGTTTAGATAACTGACAAACTTGGCTACAAGCTAAAATCAAAAATTAATATAAAATACAAAGTTTTGTACAGGTCTGATGAAAAATTAATAAAGACCATATGATTTTATGGAGAAAGGATAACATCCATTTTCTTGAGGGGTCCCTGTGTCAGTACCTTGTCTGTGCTTCTGTTTCCTTGGTAGCTGCTGCTGCTTGACACTTTAGGGAAAAGAAGCCCAGCAAGGTGGAAAATACATGGGAAGGGATTATAAGCAAAGCCTTCCAGAGCAAAAGCTCCTGTACTGAGATTTCCCAAGCCTGAGCTAATCCTCTTTCTGAGAGGGTCGTGTCAGCAAAGGGCTCCTAGCACACTTTTTAATTCCTGTCTTTTCATTGAACAAGCACATCAATATTCCAGTACAAATGAGAATCATCATTTAAATGTTTCCTTCCACATTTTCAGAATACAAGAATAAATTTTCTTGAGATCTTCTGAATGGAACCACTGGAGTATCCACTTGGAGGTTTTTTGCCAGCATCTCACAGATACTCACAGCATTTTCCTCTGTCCTTAAGTACATGAAGGCAATTTTTCTATACTGCCTGTGGCCCAATTCAACTGTAAGAGCTGTCCAGATGGAAACAGGATGGGTATCAGTATGAGTGAGCAGCCAGGGCACCTCCCACACAGGTGAATCGTGGTCGGATCAGCAGAGCCTCTCTTCTTCCTTTAAAGACCATTTACTTAACCTTTTTTTGCAGTAGTTGCCCAGTGCATCCTTCAGACTCAAAAGTTTATTATATCCAGAAGAAGCAGAAATGAGGGTAAATGAAACCTCACCAGAGAAATGTGACTGTCCAGCAGAGCTGTTCAAAGCCCAAGGTGCAGTTCTTTTGGGGCTCTTTAAAAGGTGCAGCAGTTTTGTGTGTGGAGAGATCACCTCTGCAAACAGAAACTTTTCTAAGCTGCTTCTTGGCCTACTTTGAGAAACACTTTGGGACTGGGGCCTTTACCTCCCCTGCCACCCAGCACACAGGGCTGTCTCTGGGTATGGAAACAAACCTTGGAGGAATTGCTGGGACTTGTTTGCTCTGACCCATGAGGACTCTCTGACATGGAAGGGACTGAGAGGCAACCCTGAGAAGGAGCTTGTGGCTGCATTAATTACCCTTATACAAGTGTGCTGTACAGAGGGTTCATCTCCTCCCTGCAAAAATCCCATGAAGTAAAACACTTTTCCTGGAGACTCAGAAAGTCCAGTTTCTGCTCCTGGCCTGGTGGGGGCTGCCTGTGCAGCTGCTGGGGTGGCTCAGCTGTGCAGACCCCACAGCCCTGGCTGGGCTGTGCCTGGCCGGGCTGTGCCTGGCTGGGCCGTGCCCTGTGGGCTGTGCCTGGCTGGGCCGTGCCCTGTGGGCTGTGCCTGGCTGGGCCGTGCCCTGTGGGCTGTGCCTGGCTGGGCCGTGCCCTGTGGGCTGTGCCTGGCTGGGCCGTGCCCTGTGGGCTGTGCCTGGCTGGGCCGTGCCCTGTGGGCTGTGCCTGGCTGGGCCGTGCCCTGTGGGCTGTGCCTGGCTGGGCCGTGCCCTGTGGGCTGTGCCTGGCTGGGCTGTGCCCTGTGGGCTATGCCTGGCTGGGCTGTGCCCTATGGGTTGTGCCCTGTGGGCTGTGCCAGGCTGGGCTGTGCCCTGTGGGCTGTGCCTGACTGGGCTGTGCCCTGGCTGGGCTGTGCCCTGTGGGCTATGCCTGGCTGGGCTGTGCCCTGTGGGCTGTGCACTGTGGGCTGTGCCAGGCTGGGCTGTGCCCTGGCTGGGCTGTGCCCTGGCTGGGCTGTGCCTGGCTGGGCTGTGCCTGGCGGGGCTGTGCCTGGCTGGGCTGTGCCCTGTGGGCTGTGCCTGGCTGGGTTGTGCCCTGTGGGGGGTGAGGACATGAGGACACAGCTCACCCCCTGCTCTCCTCTCCTTGCAGTGCCCACGACCTCACCAAGTGGGACCTGTTCAGTAACTGCTACCGATTGCTGCGGACTGGAATTGAGCATGGAGCGATGCCAGAACAGGTACAGCAGCACCTGCCCTGCAGCAGCTGCCTTCCAGCCCCAGGGTTTGAACATGAATGCCCTGCACGTTGGGTATTTAGGGTGAACAGGGAGTTTTGAATGAACTCTATTTTGTAGTCAGGCACTGCCAAAGAGGTGAAAATTCTTGGATTGCTGAGCTGCTTCTCCCACCCTGCTCATAGGGAATAGCTGATGTTCCTGGCTGTGAACAGCCATGCACGAGCCATGGTGTTTGCAGTGAAACCCAACACTGTAAACCTTGGCTACAATTGGAATTATCACGCATGATTGCTGTGCTTTGAAGGGAAGATGGAAGCTTATGAAAACCAGGAAAGAAGAACAAAGTAGTGGAGTTCTTGTAATAAACAGTTCTGGGGCTTTGTTTCCTCTTAGTTTGGTTTGAGTTTCTCACGGATGAGCACAGGAACCATCTGATATTCTCCCAGGATTCCAGTTTAAATTGCAGAATTCCTACTGCAGCATTTAAGCCCATTTTAAGTTATAATCTGATTTCAGTTAGAAGGCAGTTGTTAGTCCTAACTCAGCTTGACTTAGAAAATAAATATTCTTATGAAATCCCATGTGTTTTGGAAAAGGATCCTGCTGAGGAGGCACTGCCCCATGGCCCGTGGAGGTCCTGGCTTTGAGCTCAGGCAGAAAGTCCTGAAGTCTGAACTCTACTAAGTATTTCTTCCCCCAGTCTACTCTAAGGAGTTTGCAGCTTTTAGCCCCTAATAGAGATTTGAAATGTTCACAAGACACTGTGGATGCTTCTATGAGCACAAGGAGTATGGGCCTGGTCTTCTCCATGAGACAAGTTGTATTTTCTTCCTTTTTTTAGCAATTGGGCTGCATGTTCATTTGACTGTGGGACAGATTTCTGGGCTGTTTTAGTAGTGAAGCCAGATCTAGAGGTATTTAAACAGCTGCTTTTGAACTGAGATAGGCAGAGGTTGGGTTGTCCCCCTGTCCTGCTGCAGCATCACCTCTTGCTGTGCTCCAGTGCAGTTTCCTGTTGCTTCCCAGCATTTACACAGTGGGTTTGCACCTGTAGTGGGCTGGTTTCTTACTGCACTAAACTGACTAAGGAAATCAAAAAGTACTCCCTGAGAGCTGTTCCTGTCTCTTGGCCCCAAAATGCATTATAAATGTACCAAATGCTGTGATGCGGCCAGCACTGGATTCTGTGTGTCCCTCCTGTTGCAGATCGTTGTCCAGGCACTGCAGTGTTCCCACTACTCCATTCTCTGGCAGCTGGTGAAGATCACTGAAGGCTCCCCTTCCAAAGTAAGTGGGCACTTGGATCATACAGATTCTACTGGTGAAACACAAATTGCCTAAAAAGTTGTTAGCCCTGATTCCCTGTAACTCCACCCACTCCACCATCCTTTTATCTTCTGTAACACATCAGTGTTGATGTTCTGATCTGTTCCGTATTTCAGGATCTGTTTAACATCATGGGTATGTCTAAGCTGTACAAACAGCCTTTATCAGGATTTTATAGCAGCTGATTTTATATTTTTATTGCTGAGGATAATTAATGCTCTGTATTGTGAGTCCAGCAGTTTGCCTGACTGGAAGTGGTGTTGGCCACACTGGTGAGCAGTTGTAAGCAATACTGGAGAGCTGCAGACCACAGGTGGCTTGATATCTTTGTGTAGTTGCCTTGCTTATCTCACAGTTGCATCTTTTATGTAAAAATGTGCAGGTACTGGCAGTAATAATTGCTAATAAAAAGAAAGTGCCCACAAGTATAACACAGCCAGGACAGTGTGACATGTTAGACTGAGCTTCTCCAGGACCATTCCACGCTCTTTTCTCCATCAGAGGCCAACAGCCTGTCTTTTTAGAGCTTTTTCAAGAGTAATTCCTCAAATTAAAATGGTATGAGAACCAGAGTAATAATTGTACTTCCCCATCAGCATCAAAAAGAAAAAGATGCTCTACTAAGTACTACTAAAATGAGCATTTTATTCACATAAAAGTGATAAAAATGCATTATAAATTCTTGGAGTTGTTTTGAATGCCTACCTATATTGACATTTAAAAATAGCTACTATAAGAAAAAATAATTTGTATTCTTTATTCTGGCTATCCTTCCCATTTCCCCACAGCCTCTTTTGGGAGCAGCAGGGCCCATCCTGCCTTGCTCTGGGTGCCAGTGCCAGGACACAGAGCCTTCAGAGAGGCTCTCCCCTCCCTTCCCTGCATTCCTCCAGCTTTTTGAACTAAAAGCAGTAAATGGCTGCAGTACAGCACAGATGGTGCACAGCGAGAGTTGTCAGCATTGCTGGAAAAAGTCTCATGTTTTCTTGTGTCTAAATTCTAGCAAAAGATTTGTACTTACCTAACCTGCAGCAGGGACTGCCACAGAGCATCTCTGGGCACAGGGCATGGGCACAGGCTGTGCATTGTGGTGCCAGAGCTTTGCTGGGGCTCTTTGCACTGGAACCAGCATGGGCCAGTCACACTGGGAGAGAAAAAGGCCTTTACTGGTTTCAGTGCCTGGGTTTTGCTTGTGGACAAGTGTAGTGCCATTGCCTGGCTTTGATGCTTTTCCCAAACAGCTGCATTTGTGTGAGACGTGGTTTCCTGAGGTGAGTGCAGAGTGGCCTCCATGTTTCATGTATTTCTAACACTGTTCTGATTCATATTATACATAACAGAGCTCACAGCAACAAGCTCTGCAGGGTCCGCAGGAAAGGCCCTTCGAGGTGCAGTTCTGCCTCTGGAATGCCCATGGAAATGAGGTTACTCTGACCCAGAGAGCTCTCACCAGCTTAGTCTTTGGGGTCCCAGCCCAGCCCTCCTGAGTGCCTGGGCCAGGGGAGCTTTGCTTTGCTGCCCAGCTGTTCTCCCAGCCAGGAGGGTGAGGGGACAGCCACAGGCCTGGGGTGGCTGGAGCAGCCTCTGCCTTTGTGTCAGACTTGACTGTGCAAACAGGTCTGCTCTGCACTGGGTCTGCCTTTTCATCCATCAGCACATCACTTTGCCCAGGGCTGGTTTGTAAGGCAGGATTAGGCTTGGAAATGGGCAGGCATTAAACACTTGTGAAGTGGGGGTAGACAAAGGCAGTAACATGAGCATCTCAGGAGGGAAAACAGTGTATTTCATGAGCTTTTTAAAGCATTGAGGCTTTTAGGGGAACATTTCTGACCCAGTGTATTAATGTGTAGATCCATCCAGCGTTGTAGTGTTACTTTACTGTATCTGGAATGATCTGAGGGCAGGGTAGGGGTGTACCTGAAGTGGTATCTTTAGCAGACCAGTGGATATAGCTATAAAAAGTAGAAGCTTTTGGACACACAAGCCTTTCATATTTGAGATAAAAGCAGAAGATTGCAAAGAAAACACAAGCTGAGAGCAATTGCTTGGTTCCTATTTAGACACAAATCAGGTGCACTGTGAAAGAGAAGAAGGTCATTGGTAGCTGGGGGAGGTGAGAGCAAGGGAAGACCTGAGTTACTGGGGGCAAAGTGGGAGCTGAGTAGTGGGGAAGGAAGGAAGATACAAGATGGAAAGGCTAATGGGGACAAGAGAATTTATAGTATGCAATAAACCTGATCTGGAGTCCTTGTTTTTCTGTGTCCCACAGATTTATTAATTTTTGTTCCCAGGCTCATGTTTAGAAGGTGATGTTTTAGATTTCCCTTGAGCCTCCAGGCTGAGACACCAGGGATGAGGGGATTGATTTGTAAGAAATGTTCATCTGCTGCCAGCTGGGTCATTTGTGTGAATTCCTGCTGGCAACAGGAGCTGCTGTTTCACACAGTGAGGTCCATTCAGGCCTCCAGTGCATAGGATGAAGTTTATTAACATTTTGGAAATGCAAGCACAGGAATCAGGGGTGGGAACAAGCGCTTGGTTTGGTCACAGCAGCATACACTGGCAAGGTTTACATCCCTGCAGCCATCAGGTGTGGTTCCAGTGCAGGGCTGGCATGTGGGATGGAGGGTCCTGGTGACATTTCTTTCCAAGTGAAGCTGTGCTGGGCATAAGCCCAAGCCCAGGCACATGCATTGCTCTCTGAGAGGTACTTTGCAGTCCAGCTGTTGGGCATGGTTGGGGTTAGGGCTGCCTGCTGGAGGCCAGGTGTGCTGGACTGGAGGCTTTGCAAGCATGGCAGGCAAAAACTCCACTCTTGTGGTTTAAATCAAGTTAGGATCAACTCAGCTCACTGATTTATTAACAGCACATAATTAACCTGCAGTCAGTGCAACACCTCTCCAGGATAAGTATCAGCCAGACAGCAGGTGAACCAGAACCCTGGACAGTGGGATAATGAGCACCTACAGATGCCAGACTGCCCTCAGGTGTTCCAGCTGACTCAGTCCCTTCCCCAGGACATGCACAAAGCTGTTCCTTCTCCAGACTGTCCCCAGCAGGGTGCTCTGCACATTCCCCCACACTCTGCAGTGTTGTTTGTGGGTTACAGCTTTGGTCATAGAGCTTAAGGGAGTGTTGTCAGCATAAAAATGGGTCAAAGACATTCTAGTAGAAGGGTGATAATTATCAGTCCACATTCTCTGCCCAGTAACAAAAGTTCCCCCAGTCAAATGCAGCAGAGAGTCGAGGCAGAGTTATTGTAGAGCTCTACTCAAGGTAGGCTGTGGAGAAAAGGGTATGCTGTGGAGTCATCTTGGTGTCTAAACTCTGACAGGCACAGGTGAGGGGAGGTTGCAGCAGGTAAGGCAGAAAGGTGCAAGCCTTGAAATGCCTGTTGGGCAGTGCCTGACTCTCTGGAGGGCCATGGCCAGAGGGCGCTGGGCCGGGGCTCAGGGGGCTGTTGGGGAGTTCCTGGGGTAACCAGCTCTGTCCTGGGGTAGCAGTGCATCCTGGGGTGTGTGGAAACAGTCTTTGTAGCCTGGAGGAAAAATTCGTGAGGTGAAAAGGGGGTTGAGGAGGGTTCCAAAGGAAGGTGGTCATTTCTCAGCAGGAGTTCTCTTGTCTGTAGATCTTGGGGAGCAAGTTCAGTCTGGAAGAAGAAGACTTGGGCATTGGCTGTTGCAATTATTTCCATCTAGATTTCTTCATGTATTCAATAAATCAGGTGCCCAGCACTGTACTGTGCACTGGACATGTGTGTAATGTAAAGGAAATATTTGCAGAAAAACAGAGTCCAAAAGCTTAGAACACACAAAAAAAAGCATGAATAGAAACATGGAGAGGCAAGACAGAGGTGAGAGAGCTGTGGGTGAGCAGCAGCCAGACTGGCTGTTCTGGGGGCTGAGGAGGAGAGGAGTGGGAAGAGGGGCTTAAAGAACAACATCGTGACTGTTCATATTTGTATGGCACAGTGAAAGAAAGCACAGAAAGCTGGAGGGAAGAAGAGTCACAGGGTGCAAGGATTGGACCATGTTGTGGAGTTGAGTGCGAAGCTGATGGCTCTGGAACACTGAGAGGCTGAGGAGGGAGTTAATGCTGCACAGCCACCTCACAGCAGGGCCAGTGGGCAGGTAGGAAGGCACTGGGGTTGGTGGGTGAATGGAGCAGACACACAGCATTGCTAGGTGTCTTCAGTGGAAAAAACAAGCTTTAGTTTAGAGCTAGAAAGCAGCTGCAGAGTTGTAGACACCAGTCTGAGGAGCAGCTGTGTAGGTTTGGGTGGTGGCAAAGCCACCAGTCCCTGCTCTCTGGCCTGTTCTGTTCCTTCCATGCACCAGGTCAATTTGCAGAGCTGTGAGCCCCTGGATTTGCCCAACAGCCAAGAGCATGGTCAGGTTGTTTCCTGTGGGATTTTCTGCTGAAGGCAGCAGGTCAGGTGTTCACACTTTGAGAGCCTTGGCTGTGCCTGAGAGTGGTCAGAGACTGAAAATCTAATTCATTTTCTTTCCTCCCATTTTCCCTTGTGAAAAAATCCCCACACTGTGGTAGGCTGGAGATTTCTCCAAGCTCAAGTTCCAGATGGCTCCACTGGGCTTTCTCCTGCTGTCTGTAACTCTTCAACAGGAATCTTTGTCATGTGCTGCTGTCAGGAGAGAGGATAATGAGTAACATGTACCTGTGTGTTACTGACTTTGACAGAGGAAACAGTGGGTGGCCCTCGTTCCCTTTTTAACCTTTATAGAGAATTTTTCATAGGCTTTACTTTCTGTGCTGGATTCATGAAGATCAGGCAATTGTGATAAAAAACAGGAAGCATTAAAGGGATTGTAATCCCAGTGTTAAAGGTGTAAATCAGAGTGAGCTGATAAGCCTGGCACCAATCCTAGGTAAAGTCCTGGACTGGCAGATGGAAAACACAGCTGGTATGAAACTGAAGGGCTGAGAGACAAGACTGGAAGGAACCCATCAGGTTGTTCTGTAGAAGGTTGCATTGTTGGCTGAAAAGGAGAGCAGCTGAACTCCCAGTTTCTATAAGACATTAGTACCACCTTCCATTTCAGGTGAATATTTGGATTCAATGTAATTCATATTCTATAGTTCAAAGCTGATTAATACATTAGGAGACTTTGTCAATGAGAAAACCTCACACACTGGGATGGGTTCCAGTGCATTCCAGGAGAGATCCATTCTCTGCTGCAAACTGGTCATTGGTATCAGTCCTCTGAGAAGGTAAAGTGAAGGCATTTGGAGTGGGGAGGATAGAGATCAGTTGGCTTTTTAGTTGTGCCAAATGGAAGGCTCCTATCCAGGAACGAGAGGCTGCTCAGGGGGAAGTTGTGGCTTAGGACAGAGCAGAGCTGTCTCCCCGGTTCTGTCACCTCAGGGTGGTGCAGTGGCATGAGGGACCCACGGATTTCTGTCAGGAAAAGGCTTACAGGGGGTGGGAGGGTGGGATGGCTCCCAGACCTTCAGTGTCCATGTCAGAAAACCCCCCTCCCTTGGAAAGGGAAGGGGCTCAGGGCCTGGGGACACTGGGGCTGCTTGGGCACCCTGGCAGAGCTGCTGCTGCTGCTGCTGAGGACCAGGACGGGGGGACCAGAAAGGCTCTTCAGTCAACACAGACCCACCAGAGCTTGTGGCACAAGCACAAGGAAAGCTACACCAGGAGTGGGGCACAAGGACTGAGGGGCCAGCACTTGGCACACACTGCAGGTGCAGGGACTGGGCTGGGATTGGGATGGGCTCCTTTCCCTGAAGCCCATGGGGCACCGTGGGAGGGATGGGGATACCCATGGGGCACCGTGGGAGGGGCTGGGGATGCCCATGGGGCACCGTGGGAGGGGCTGGGGATGCCCATGGGGCACTGTGGGAGGGGCTGCAGGGGCAGTCTCTGCATGGCATTGGGTTGCTGCTCTGCCCCTGGGGCAATGGGGCACCCTCAGAGCCACCCCTGCCCTCCCACAGCTCTGCTGCCACAGGGCCACCTGCTCCTGTCTGCTGGCAACCCCCAGAGCCTGCATTCCCTTTGCTTTGTTCTCCCCAGTTTATTTTGGTAGCCATGAAAACTGATAATCTCCTCAGACCTCTGTGCTTTGCCCTCCCACTTCCCTTGTCTGTGGGATAATATTTGTGTTGAGCTGGAGACATTCATTGGTTTGGGGTTTTTTTGTTCATGTTGATTTATCTGAATACAGAATTTTTTATAAACCACCAGGTAGGCCGACCTTGATGTATTAAACTTTTTGTTCTGAAACATTTATCATTTACATTCAATGAAAAATACAGAGAATTTAACTCAGGAATTATTGTTTTATTTTTAATATTTATTACAGTGAAACTTTTCGTTAATCCTCTGAAAATGCTCTTTGAAAAAGCGTATTTTTTTCACAGCCTTTTTCTTGAATGTGTGAAATTATCACCATTTTTTAATTTTACTTCCTCCTAGCAATGTTTTTTTAATTTTTATACACTTTTCCTTTCTAATGTTGATTTTAGGATGACTTGTTGGTGTTGAGGAAAACTGTGAAATCCTTCCTGGCTGTGTGCCAGCAGTGTCTGTCCAATGTCAACACCCCAGTCAAGGAACAGGTAAGGAAATGTCTGGCACGGGCTTTTGGAAAACTGGGAATGAACTTAAAATCATCTGTGCCTTTGTCTGAACAAACCTGAGCAAACAGTCCCTAAGAGGAGCTGCATTAACAGCACCTTAGAGCACAGCTAATGACAGATCCATTGGGTCACCAATGAGGACTCCTGGATGCTCAGGCCCATCAGCAGCTGGGACGACCTCAGGCATCTGACTCAGTCTCCTGAAATCACCTTTGGGCAATTGCTGTATGAACAGATGGAAATGGGCACGTTTGGAGGGTGGTTGAGACCTCCAATGGGATGAATGTTTCCAGATTTTTTTTCCATTAAATCAAAGGGCTTGTTGAAATAATTCAGCCTGTCTCTGAAGAACTCAGAGCTGTTTTTTGTGAAAATACTGACACCGACTTGAGTCAGGTCTGTTGACATTTTATTTGTCTACAGAAGGCATTTCTACCAGACCTCCACAGATTTTGCAAAGAGTTCCTGGCCTGTGGTATTTAGAAGATAATACTTCTTAGAAAGCATTTTTATTTCTTTGAAAGAAATCTCTGCTTGGCATTTACACTCTGTTCTGGAAGTTGATAAATATAAATATTAAATGCTCAGAGATGTCAGTAGTTTATGTATGTTTAAAAGACTTGTGTCCTTGGCTTTCAGCAGATTTACCTTTAGTAATTGTTTTTTAATATTGAGTAGTTACTCTTGGCATATTCTATTAATATTATATAATGTGAAAATATGGTGTAGCTCCATGCAAATGCCACCCAGTCCAGCTTAGGGCAGCACTGACATCCCTCCTGCTTCCCATGGCTGAGCAGAGTTTGTTCCTGCTGTGCATTAATACCTGATCAGGACATGTTCCTGTGTGTTAACATGGGTTTGTTCTCTCAGTGATGGGTTTGTTTCAGGGGGAATTTATACTTCTCTGAGAAGCTCCTTTGCAGGACACAATTATGGGGACGTTTCCCTTCCAGCTAACACTTCTGTGAATTTGCTGATTTTCTTCCTTAAAAAGTGTATTTCTGTGAGTGCAGGACTACTCGTTAATCCTTTTGTTTGACTGGATTTTTTGGGCATTCTGTGTAAATTATATTGTCTCCATACCATATTTGATCCTTAATCTGGACATTCTTGCCAGAGAAAGTTGATGTCTGTATCAAAGGAAGGAAAAATATATTAAGTATTTAGAGAAACTGGACTGAAACACTTCCATTTTCCTGGCCTGGGTTAGATAAACACACTGAGTGTGAAGCTGCCTTTGTGTGGGGCAGGGGTGAGCCCTGGCAGGCTCTGCTCACATGCCCTTCTCCAGAGATGGGCAGTAGGATGAGCTTCAATTCTGCTGAGTGTTGAAGGGCTCAGAGCAGGTGAGATCATCACTGAAACAAACCATAACCCTTTGGATCAAGTGGAGGAAATTCCCAAAGAGCAGCATTGGTTCAGAGCCCAGCAGGACACGTGTCTGTTCTTGCTCATTCAGGTTTTATAACACACTCCAGGAGATCAGTGAGCCCCTGTGAAGTTCAGCATTCACCAAGGTCTCACTGGGAAATGTGTAAAGTTTTCAGAACCTGAGGTTAAAAATAAAGAATTATGAAGATTTAAAATGCCCTCTCTGAAAGGTGCTCAGGTGTTGGATGTGATGCAGATGTTCACAGCTGGCTGTGACACCCCAGCATGAGCCATTCTGGGGCCACACAGTGTCACTGTGGTGCAGGACTGTGCCCAGAGGAGCCCTGGGAGGAGAGGAGGGTGCTGGCACTGCCTGCTCCCAGGTACCAAGGGGGGAACAGCAATGAGCATAAGTCGTGGCCATTCTGCCCTACTGGGCTTTTGACTGCTTTTGAAAGCTCTGCAGAGACACTTCCTTCTGTTTTTTGCAGGAATTGATGATGAAATTCTGCAGGAATTTCTGTGCTATGGCTGCTTCTCTGTATTTTCGGCATCCTCAGCTTGGATTTCCCCTCATAATGTTGTTCATATTTTTGCTGGTTTAATTTTTCCAACTCCTTATCAAAAGAGGTGTTTTTTCTTTACTACAAATTTGGCTGCAGCCCTTGGATCACAGGTAGATTTACAGTTCTTTTCATGGTGAAGAAATGGAAGTTTAATATGAGTCCTCCAGGAGAAGGAAGAGGTAGGAAACAGTTCCTTACACAGGAACCAAAGGCATTCCCCAGGCATTTACATTTTAGAGCAGATCCTCATGAATCCTTTTCACAGCACACAACCAGCCACAGCTGAGTGTGGTGTAAGAAGCCATTCAGTAGTAGCAGGGGGTGTCTGGAAGTCAGAGCAGTGGTGGTTCTTTCCCTTTATCTTGTGTGGTTTGCCCCGTGCTGCTCACACCTCCCCTCCCTGTGCCCCCCAGGCCTTCATGCTGCTCTGTGACCTGCTGATGATCTTCAGCCACCAGCTGATGACGGGGGGCCGGGAGGGGCTGCAGCCCCTGGTGTTCAACCCAGACTCGGGCCTGCAGTCAGAGCTGCTCAGCTTTGTCATGGACCACGTCTTCATTGACCAGGATGATGAAAACCAGAGCATGGGTATGTGATGCTTTCATGTCTTCTTCCTGCCTTCTGCTCAGAACAGACACAGAAGAAAGGGGGAAATGGAGTGTTGTGATCAGTTTGCTCCAGTGTGTTCAGAAGTGTCCCTTCTCTGGTGTTGGGAGGCCTGAATGTGAGACATGCAATGTGGCCTCAAGGGAAGGAGCACAGGGGAACAGCACATGGAAGAGAAACCCTGTAGAGTTGCCCTACGGAGTTACCAGATCCTCAGGGCAAGCCTTGGCAGCAAAGCTCTAAACAACTAAGGACTTGAGAGACCCTCCTGCCCCTACATAAGCACCCCTTCTGTTCCTCAGAACAGTCAGAGCAAGCTGAGGATGGCACTGGTGTGGCTGGAGATGGGAAAGTACCTGGGACAGTGTGAACACCTGGTCCCCTGTGCCAGGAGCTGTGTGGGAGGGGCAGTTGGAGGGGCCCCTCTCTGCCCCTCACAGGGATGGCTCAGGGGTTTGGCTCTCAGCAGGGGAGAGGCAGGTTTGTCCTTCAGGCCTGGTTTTAAATAACCTGGTGCTGCTGAGGTCAGTTGTGAATTGCCTAAATGCAAGTCCAGAGGTGTGCAGTGACTGAATCCTAAACAGCTTTGGAGAAGAGATGGATTCCCAGTCAAATGAGGGAAAGAGCTGCTCAGTGAGTCTGCAGTGCTCCTCTGGGCACCTTTTCTGAATCTCTGCTGTACTCAGTTGCTTGTATGTCAGCATGACACACAGGTGCTATTCTAGACCTTTTAGGACAGCAATGTTATTAATTAAAGTCTCAGAGAATGTATGCTTATTCTAAAGGTGGATATGTGAGTTCTAGAATATGCTTTTATGATATGATATCCAACATTTTATGTGTATAGTTTCATTCACTGAGTGAAGTCTTGCTTGGGACTGAATACCTCCTATGGCATTGCCTCTCCATTTCAGTGCTTCTTCCAACTGAATTTTACTTCCCTGTATTTAGAGCCATTGATTTCACAGCAGGTAATCCAAGGCAGGCAGTAAAAGTATTGCTGCTTTTGATTTTCCTTTTGTTAAATATTTATAGCTTAGTAAGTTAAGGAAGCAGCTCCAAATGCCCTATGTCTGAGAAGTTAAGCAGGAAAATAAGTGACTCAGTCCCATGGAGGCTTTGTCCAGGACTTACACAGTCCTTGGTCAGTGAGGTGTCATGTTCCTGAACCTCCCTGGGAGTTCTGAAGTAGGCAGGACTCAAGAATTAGCACTTCTAATTTAGGGTCTCCCAACAATCCTTCTTGCTTCATGGTCAGGAATGGATTTTTTCTCAAAGCCCCTTTTCCATAATGTTGCTTTGGAAGGTAGCAGTGACTTACAAACATTTTGTTGTTGTTGATGCTTCCAGAGGGAGATGAAGAAGATGAAGCCAACAAAATAGAAGCTTTACATAAGAGAAGAAACCTTCTGGCTGCCTTCAGCAAGCTGATCATCTACGACATCGTGGACATGCACGCGGCAGCCGATATCTTCAAACACTATATGAAGGTACAGCTCCCCCTTGGCATGGCCTGAGGTGCCGGGGCCCCTCCTTCAACCCCTCCCAGGGCACTGGGAAAAGCTCAAGCACTTGAAAGCCTTTTCAGCCTTATTTGGTTTTTCATAATAATTCTTCCTTTCTAAATTACACCTGCAGCAAAGCACTTCCTCTGCTGTGTACCAAGAGTGTTTTATTTAAGGCAGCACCAAGAGCTGGCCCTGGGAGGTGCTGAGAGTTTCCAGAGAGGCTCCTGCTCCTCACATTCCTCCCTGGAATCCACAATAAGTTCCCTGTCCAATGTCATGTTTCCCTGTCAGTCTCTCAGCTCGTGCTTGCCATAAGGAGACAGGTTTTTGTGAGAGAAGACTGTTCTAAACAGGGCAGCAGTAAAAAACCAGCTCTCTATAAGGTACTGCTGCAAGTGGAGATGCTGAAAGTGAGTCTTAGAATGCAAACTGGTTGTGTGTCTGTGCCAAAGAAGGCAGGAGCAGCATTTCAGAGGGAATGAAAACAAGTGGCTGCAAATGCAGAAATATTATTGAGGCTCAAAGAATACTTTGGGGAAAAAATCTACTCTCAGCCTGGAAGCTTTAATGACAATGCAGGCCTGTGTCCCCAGATGGTGAGTGCCACAGGCTGTGCCTCCCAGCAGCCACACACAGAAACCAGCACCTCAGGCTGACTAATGCCCTGCTCCAGATCCTGGGTCCTTGGCCACCCAGCTCAGCTCCCTGTGCTGGCCTGCACACCTAGGCTGGCCTGGGCACACCTGGGCTGGACACCTGGGCTGGACACCTGGGCTGGCCTGGGCACACCTGGGCTGG
>VWZD01006357.1:115820-167374 GCA_013396695.1 Sakesphorus luctuosus
TGGGCTGGCCACCTGGGCTGGACCGCTGGGCTGGCCTGGGCACACCTGGGCTGCACACCTGGGCTGGACACCTGGGCTGGCCTGGGCACACCTGGCTTGCACACATGGGCACATCTGGGGTGCACACCTGGACGGGCCTTGGGCTGCACACCTGGGCTGCACAACGGGGCTGCACACCAGGGCACAACCGGGCATACCTGGGCTGCTCACCTGGGCTGGCCTGGGCACACCTGGGCTATACACCTGGGCTGCACACCTGGGCACACCTGAGCTGCACACCTGGGCTGTACACCTGGGCACACCTGGGCTGCATACCTGGACACACCTGAGCTGTACACCTGGGCTGCACACCTGGGCTGCACACCTGGGCTGGCCTGGGCACACCTGGGCTGGACACCTAGGCTGGCCTGGGCACACCTGGGCTGGACACCTGGGCTGTACACCTGCTGCCTGGAGCCTGCCTTGGGTCAGTGTCTCCTTGTTCCTCAGCACTGGCAGCTGTGGCCCTTCACCAGTACTTCTTTGGGGCAGGAAACACACTTTTGTTTCTCAACACATTTATTACCAAAGACAGTAACAAATACAGAAGTTCCCTACTTTATCACTGAGTGCAGTTTAAATTTTACATGGAAACATTGCCTCCCACTCACACCAAAAGTCTGGATTTCAGACTAATTTCTTGGCAACTGCTCCCTTTTCAAAACAAGAGTTACAAATAATCTTTCTCTCAGGAAAACTGTAAGAAATTGCATTAGAGGTACAATTTAAAGAGTGTTTTTTCACATTTTTTCCTAGTACTACAATGACTATGGAGATATCATTAAGGAAACCCTGAGCAAAACAAGGCAAATTGATAAAATCCAGTGTGCAAAAACGCTCATCCTCAGTTTGCAACAGGTAAGAGTTTTTGTTAGAAATGCCTCACTGCAAGAAGGACTGGGCAGGGTTTGCTCTGGTGCCCTTTCCAGTGCAGCAGAAATGCTGCACTTTGGGGAGGAGATTCTCCTGCTCCCAGCTCAGGCTGCTCCTGCTCCTCTGCCTCAGTGATCTCTGGCAAAGTTTGGGTCAGATAGAAGTGGAAGGAAGGGAGAGAAGAGCCTTGAAGGCAGTTTGGTCCTTTTGATTCATGGCATTTGTTTACTGGTCCAAGTGAACAAGAAGAATTAGGGTGACTTTTTCTTCTTATCAGTTGCTGAAGTAACGCATCCTCCTTACATTTTGTCTAAATACTGATTGATTTTTCTAATTTCCAGCTAATTAAATCTTCCAATGTTGTTAGATGTGTTTTATTCCCTGAAAAATTTGCTTTACGTCAACCCTAAATTACTGGGTGGGTGGTGAAATCCATCTGCCCACAGCACACGGTGTGGGCTGCTCTGAGCACCACCCAGGCCCTGGCAGTGCCAGCTGTGGCCATTGCACAGAAATTACCTCTGTAGATTAGGGGCTCTCAAATCATCTGGGCCCCCCAAAGTTCACTCCAGAGTACTGGGGGATTTCCTGTAGCAATCTGGGAGCTGAGAGGGATCTGTGAGAACCTGAGGAAAACCAAGGTACCTCCAGAGGAATGGGAGTGTGTCACAGCAGCTCCTTCTTTGAAGCCTGGAGAGGGGGAAGTCAAGTGCCACGGGCCAGTCAGCCTGGCATCACTTCCTGGAAGAAACACTGAGACTGCTCTTGCAGGTGCCTGAGTGAGAGGTGCCAGCTAGGACGAGTTTGTCCAGGAGGACTCGTGTCACATTAAATGCTTCATTAATTCTGTGGTGCCAGAGCCTGTGGAGATCAGGGCACAAGTGGGTACTGCAGCCTGATGTGATTGTCACTGGCACTGCCTCCTGTGATCCCCAGCTCAGCAGGACAGGGAAGTGTGGGGTAAAGGGCAGTGCCAGGAGAGACCCAAAACAGGGTGGCCAAGAGGGAGCGGGTTATTCTTGCCCTGGGGGTGGAGGGGCAGTGCTGGGCACACAGGCTGAGGTGGGACAGCAGTTTTGTGGCCTGGGTTCAAAGGACAGGCTGGTCTGGTGGGTGTTGGGGCTTTAGAGAACAGCAAGGGAGTGCAGAACCTGCCTGATGAGTTGGGAGAAGGAGAGATGCAGTTCAGAGGAGGTGTGTGCAGGTCTGTGTGTGAGGTACTGCCCACAGTGGAGCTGCTGTTGGACAGAAGTTCTGGGCACTGACGTGGCCTCTGCTGCAGCTCAGTGGCAAAGGGCCCTGCAGTGCCACTGCAGCTGTCACAAGTGACAAACACAAACCTTTCCCAGTGAGGGGTTCTGAGCTCACAGGGTTTAACCCCTGGGTTCTCCCTGCAGCTGTTCAATGAGCTGGTTCAGGAGCAGGGCCCCAACCTGGACAGGACCTCTGCCCACGTCAGTGGCATCAAGGAGCTGGCGCGGCGCTTCGCCCTCACCTTCGGCCTCGACCAGATCAAGACCAGGGAGGCTGTGGCCACACTACACAAGTGAGTGGTGGTAAATACACTGCATTTTTATATCACTTCAGATCAAACCTTTTGTTCAGCATAGCTTTGTAAAGGTACAGAATCTCAACAGGGCCTGCAGCCATCATAGATGTGTTGGCTGGTTTATGTAGGAGAATGGTGGGGGTGTACATGTGTGTGTGTGAAAAGGAAGGAAAACCAGCTGCTGCCTCATTATTTGTTGGAATTCGTTGGACTGGCTGTGGCTTTTAGCTCGGGTAAAGCCACTGGAGTTCTCCCTTCCTGTGTGGGTTGTGTCTGACAACTGAGGATGGCTCTTTGTCCCACACCACTGGGGCTTCTGGAGGCTTTTATCAAAAGGTATTCCAAAAACATTTTGGAAACCTTTTCAAGTGGATTGAAACTTTTTCTGTAACAGCTGCACAGGAGAGCATAGGAAGGTCCTGCTAAATTAACTTCTGACTGGGCAACTTTTAATTTTGTCACAAATGTCTGAGCATGCTCATGTTTCTTTATTGCAGGGATGGCATAGAGTTTGCCTTCAAATATCAGAACCAGAAAGGACAAGACTATCCCCCTCCCAACCTTGCCTTCCTCGAAGTGCTCAGTGAGTTTTCCTCCAAACTCTTGCGACAGGACAAGAAGACTGTGTAAGTATTCCCTGTGTTCCCTCTGACTCCACCGGCTCTGCCATCCCTGTCTGTGGGTTCCGCTCCCTCCCTTGAGGTTCTCACAACCTTCCAGGGGCTGTAGAAGTCCCAGGGAGACATTTCACATACACACTTACTCATCACTTTATACTTGAAGGGAATGAAAATAAATGGGAACAGGGAGATCAGATCCAGTGATGAGGGGACTTTAAGACCTCCCAAAACAATGTTCTTGAAAAGTTCCTATGGGGCACTGAAAATAAAAAACCATCTTTTTTCAGGCTATAAGGAAAAAATTCTATGTTCGTAGTGCAGGGAATTTCCAGGCTGTAACCACTGCATAACATCTGTTTCTGCTGGACACTCACAGCAAGTGGAAACATGGATTTGTTGTTTATTTAATATTGGGAAAGGAGTCCAGTCAAATATCAGCCAAGCACTATATGCCCTGTGTAGAACTGAATTAACTGAATAACTTTATGACCGTTTAAAAAATGCCGTTGCCAGACCTGCTGATTTATGGTCACAGATATCTTTTCAATGAGTTTTGTGACCACAATGAGTGTAAGTTGTAAATTCAGCTATAAATGCCTCAACTGCCTCTTCCTGCCAAACCTTGCTGTAGTTTCTCTGTGAAGACACTTTTTTGAAGGACTTTTCTATTAGGGTTAAGAATTACGAGCATTGCAGCTTCATCTGTGCAAATAAGAAATATATCTTGGTTAACTTTGTATCATGTTTAACCTAAACACGCTTGAACCAGTTGAATTTTTTCATTGTAGCAATAATCTGTCAATTCAGCAAACCCTGTGGAAGTAGTTCAGTGAGGATGGGAATGGGATGAACCAGCTGGTATATTTGGCACTGCATTTGTGGAGCTGTTCTTCAGTGGTGTATCCTGCAATCTTGTCAGCCTCTGTCCTGCTCTTCAGGACAGGACTTGGGGATAACAGGACTTTGTGACTGTGGGTCTGAGAGCCACTGGGCTGTCTCCTGTTTGACTTGGTGAAGCTCCTCCTGTCTGTTCAGCCCTCTCTTCCCTGGGCACAGTGTTTGCAGTGATGTCGTTCTGTCCCTGGACCTGACACTGATTTAACCTGACCCTGTGCATGAAAGTCAGTTCTTCAGGGCACTTTGTTCCTCCACCCTCAATGCTGCCACTTAAACTCCTTCTCGAAGGTTCTTCTGCTCTCTGGTGCCCACACACACCACCACTGGCTGCTCCTGCAGGACTAGGGAGGAACTCGTTTCTCCTGACTTTATCTGCCTTTATTATCATCACCTGTGTCTGTGCTATTGACCTCAGCTGAGTCTGAAGAGCAGGGAAAAGAAATAGGTCCTTTAGGGCAGGATTTGTCTGGTCTGTGTGAGTTGCTGCTTTGGGATGAGTTCAGACATATCCTGGGTGCCATGGTGGGTGGAAGTTGCTGCTTTAGGAGGAGTTCAGACATGGGTGCCGTGGTGGGTGGCTGTGCACAGGCACCACAACTTGGTTCTGTGTACAGGTTTCCTTGGAGGTGCCTCCACTCCTGCCCTGAGAGGCCTGTCCAGAGTGCTGCTCTGGCAGGAGGGGCTCAGCTGCACTGGGGTGGTTGATTGCCCTTCTCTGAAGTTCCCCCAATCCACAGGGATCTGTTCCCTCCACAGGAGCTGCCTCTGGAAGGTCCATGACCACCATCTGCTGGAGAAGCCCTGTGTGTGGGATCCCTTCCCTCCTCCCTGCACAGGGACCCTCCCAAACTCACCACAGGCTGTTCCTGGGGAGCCACAAGTGCTCAGGAATGACCCTCACAGTCTCATGAGGAGGGGGCTGCCTGTGCCAGTTCTCCAGCTTGGAATGGGCCCAAAGAGTTCATTCCCTGCCTCAGCCCAAAATTATGTGCCCCATACACCTGCCCCTGTCACCTGCCCCTGGGACAGAACCCCCTCCTGCCAATCCAGCCCGTTCTGAGGGCTCCTCTTCCCTCCTGCTTTGGTGCTGGGTTTGTACCTGGGGGAGAAAAGAGAGATGTTTCCAGTTTGGGAATGGAGCAGCAACAATTTAGCTTTCCTGTCGTGTTTATTTGTTTGGCTTCTCATTTTCTGAGTGACCTCCAGAATTAGGGAGAGCCATTTATGGATCTATTCAAGTCCATGGATTTCATATAAGACTGCACATTTGAGATGCCAGACTCACAGTTGGGAAAAAAATTTTTTCTAATGTTTTATACTAAATGTTTATATATTTATATAGTACTGTTTCCTAATGTTTTATACTAAAAGCCACAAGGCAAATATAGAGAGGGAAATCCTGAGGGATCAGTCTCAGAGACAGAACAGAGGTGATTGTCCTTGAAGGCATTTATTTCCATTTGTTTCTCTCCAAGAGGCTGTTGGCCCAGACCAGGCACTGACTGGTGGGTGTGGGTGAGGTGGAGCCTCAGCACGTGGAGTTCTTCCTTGTGCAAATTCAGTTCCCATCTTTGTTGAAGCTGGTGAGAACTGCCAGTGTGAAGCTCCTCCAAAATCTGAGCAGAAGGTGTCTCCAGTTTGGCATCTGGGCAGTAAAGGACTCCCAGGTGGTGTCATTTTCCTCCATCACAGTTTGGCCCTAACCACGCACTCGAGCTCTGTAAAACCAATTGGAGGCAGAGGAACTTCTTGCTTTCCAAGGCTCCTCTGCAGGCAGAGTCTCTGAAGGCATAAAGCACTCGAGTTGCACTGTTTGGTTCTGTAAAGACAATAAACCAAGAAATTCCCGTTAGCACCAGCTTTGGGGGTCCCTCAGTGTGCACATGAAAGGGGAAGAAGAAGAAGTGTTCTCAATAAAACAATGGGCAGGAACCTGCTGCTTCTTGGGCAAAGCCATCCCATTCACTGAATCAAGCCCAAATCCCATGAAAACCAGAAACCAGAAGTGATTGTTACCCAGGGATGTCCAGGGGGGCTCCTGTTCTGAACAGGACTGTGGCACAGCTGTGAGGCTGCCATGGGCTGACAGAGGAAGATCCTGCATCTCTGTGGGGTATGCATGGCTGACTCCCACTGCTGCCCACCGGGCAAGGTGCTTTTAGGGAAAATGGTGCAGGAAGTGATGCTGAAGTGCCTGAGTTCCCTTACCAGTTCCTGAATGTTTGGCTCTGCAGCCTGAAACTCCTTAGGATCACTTCTGTGTAGATCTACATGTTCATTTTAGTGATTACTTCTAATACCATAATTAAATAACCCTTGGAAAAAGAAAGCAACTCCCAGAGCAGGAGGGGCTTGGTTGGGTGCTCTGGACTCCTCATGGCTGTGGCCCAGACCTTCAGATATGTTGTGCACAAGTGCCTGGTTGGATTTGGAGAAGGCCCTGTCCTTGTTGTAGGATGCCAGAGGACACCCCTCTGGCACTGCCCGGGGCCGGCTGTGCTGCTGCCCCCTGTACTCCTTGTCCTTCTCTTGCAGTCACACCTACCTGGAGAAGTTCCTGACGGAGCAGATGATGGAGAGGAGGGAGGACGTGTGGCTGCCCCTGATCTCCTACAGGAACTCGCTGGTGACGGGGGGTGAGGACGACAGGATGTCTGTGAACAGCGGCAGCAGCAGCAGCAAAGCCTCCTCCGTCAGGAACAAGAAGGGCCGACCCCCCCTGCACAAAAAGAGAGTGGAAGGTTGGTCTGGGCTCCCCAGAGTGTGTGTCACAGCTATCTCCTCAGGAGCCAGGGGGCTGGGGCAGTTCATACAGAAATACAAGGTGTTTTCTGTAGGGAGGAAAACCAGGGCTCTGCCCAGTTCTGTTGGGCTTGGGCAGCTCCTTGCAGGCAATACCATCCTGAGTCCCTGTGCCTGTTTGTCTGCACAGCAACAGCAGGTCAGAACTGCTGAGAGCTGTTCCTGACGCTGGGACAGGTGTGGAGTGACCTGCTCTACACCTCCCTCTCTCATGGACTGGAGGTTTGTGCCTGTGCTCCCCTCAGGCAGAAATTCTGATGTGGAACAGGACCACTGGAGAACGCTAAAAGACACCATTTTGGTTCAAAATGGTGCTGATATGCAGTGTCTGAATTTACTCCTTCCGAGACTTCAGACACATTCATCAGGAGTTTGGCTGTGACAGCAAATTTTTTACAAGGCTGTGTCTGTTCAACCTGTGTGGTCTGTGTGCACTTTTGTGAATATTCATTGACTGATCCACTACAGAACAGTTGTAAGTGGGATCTTTAAACTTCAGGGGGTTTTCCAACGTCGGTGTCTACAACAGTAAGTCCTCAGTGAGGAATCTAATGCCAACTTGCTGAATATACAGCCATTTCCCACCATATTCTTCACAATTTGCCCCTCTGCACCTGTGCACGAGGTCCCCTCTGCACTGCAGCCCATGCTGAGTCCTGCACCAGCTCCTGTTCCCACACCCCAAGTGTAGGCAGATCAGACACTGGGCCCTGCCCTCAGACACTGCTTTTCTTCCTGCAGGATGACAAGATTTTCACAGAACTCAACTGCTGACATTTCTTTCTCTCCTCTTGTTACCATTTTCATTCTATTTTACCATATTTTGCCAATATCCTTTATTTCCCCTGGGAAGTGCAGCAGCACCTTTGCTTCCCTGTAAGGCAAATCTCACCTCTACCGTGTAGTTTTTTGGCATTGTTTGCCTCTTTTTTGCTCTTTGTGTGTCCTCTTCGTGATGAATAGAAGGGACAATTGATTTCCAGCACTTTGCATTTGAGTAGCTCCTTTTTTTTCTTTAATTTCCACTCTAGAGGATCTAAAATAAGGGCAGTGTCACTGCAGAAACTGTCTCGGCATCAGAGAGCCATATCCAGACCCCTGTGGTTCCTTTCTGCCCTAAATGCAGCACGTGCAGGGTGGGCACACAGGGCTGGAGAACATTCCCTGCTGCTCCTGAGAGCAAACACACTTGGAGCATTTCTTCCAATGCCTTAAGGAAATCAGTAGGATTGTTTTAGAAAATCCCTAACATGAAAGAGATTCAAAGGTAAATTCAAGGATAAATAGGCAGCTTTTTAGACAACTTTCATGCCTAAAGGGTAACAAAAGGCATAGGAAGAACAAACAGGTCCATGGAGATACCCATGTACTTTCTCACCACACGTGTCCTGTCAGGAAATCTGTGATCTTGCCATCTCTGTTGTCATCTTCCATGTTGCATTCACCCCAGCAACTCCATTTTTTCTCCATGTGGCAGGCTGCACTTGCCTACTCTGTCCCATTCTCCTCAAGTCCCCACTGTTCCCTCCTCTCTGCTTTGCTCCCTTCCCAATCCAAGCACAACATCCCACCTGGACCTTCGGTCCCCTTGACATTGCAGTCCCTGTGTAAAGTGCCCCCTCTCTGCTCCACTGGGATGGCTCTGGCTAATGTTCCTAAAGATCTGGGCTGACAGCATTTTGGGGTTTGTGCTCCACCCTCATTTTACTGTTTACCTTAAACTCAGGGATTGGGGATTTCCTTGGTTAGATGTGTTAAGATGCCCAACAGTGGAGGCAGGGCTACAATACAGTTTTGTTTGCAGTAACTTCTGTGTTTGTTCAGTGTTTCTATTTTAGATTGCTGTTATTGCTGGGAAAAGCTGGTAGTAATATTTAGAAGAGCAGGAATATAAAATTAGAGCTGCCAAACTTACCATTCCCAGCATTTCCCAGCTGATCCCTTGGTGCACACTCGTGCCCTGCAGTTAGCAGAGCTGCAGCACTGACCTCAATGTTGTTTCTAGATGAGAGCCTGGAGGGCTCCTGGCTGAACAGGAACGAGAACATCCACACCCCAGGGGCACTGCAGGCCCCCCAGCTCACCTCCACAGTGCTGAGGGAGAACACCAGGCAGATGGGGGAGCAGATCCAGGAGCACGAGTCGGAGCAGGGATCGGAACAGGATTTTTTACACAAGTAAGTGTTGCAATTGCAGGACTGAATACAGGGAGCCAGACAAAGGAGTTGCTTGTGATTTATATCAGTAGTCTTACCCTGTGGCTCCACAGATCACTTTTATTTGCAAAACCAGCTGGAAATGCCTTGGCTTTAGCTCTGCAAGACTTTGATTATCTTCAGGTCCCAGGAAGAATATGTTGTAATGAACTAATAGTAGAAATTGCTTCTGTGAATATTATCTCACAGCATAACCCTGCAGTTCTGGTTAAGTCCTCTGAGTATTTGTGTCCCTGGGCTGGACTGAAGTGTTTCTCTAGATGACCTGGAGATGTTCTCTTTTCTTTCCCCCTGCCCCATGTCAGAGTTGAGGTTCTCTTGCTGAGCTCAGGGGTTAATCATGGCCAGAAGGATGTTTGGTTCTAGGCTGTTTTCCCATGGCTTATCCCAGTTTGTCCTGTCAGTCAGACAAGGGGCATCATAACATAAAACCTGGTGCTGCTCCAGAAGGGCTGCACTGAGTTTGCTGCTGCTCCCTTGTGCTGTGCACACAAATCCCACCAGAGCCACTGCTGGCTCTGCTGGGCTTAGGGGGGCATAAATGGTGCAGCCTGGAGGTATTTACATGTGGGTAAGGGACTGGCCCTTAAGGTGGTGCTGATCAGGGCCTGTGTGTAAAAACAACCTAGTTTTCATGTTGTGTGATGTTTTTGTTTTAAAACATGTCAGTCATTCGTTTGGGCCTATTCTTGCTCACATTTTGCCTGATGTGGGACAGTGAAGTAGGATTTAATAATAAATTGTAGAAGTGCTCCCACTCCAGGTGCCTGTCCCTAATGAAGGAGCGTTTTCCATACTTGGTTTTATTGCAACAATTAACGGATGTGTTTGTGCACAAACAGTGAGAGGAGCCAAGGTGTGGAAGGGAATCCAGAAGATGTGTACAGTGATGGATGTGATTTAATGATGCTGATCTGAAGCATGGCCAGACACAGAACCTGTCTGTGACAGCCACCTGAGAACTGTGCCTGCCCTAATGCTGTGCTGTGTCAGTCCCCAGATGCAGATCTCGTGGCTGGGCCAGCAGAAGCTGGAGGATCTCAGTCGGAAGGACAGGACAGGGATGAGCTACATGAAGGGCAGGACTGGTGTAAGGCACGCAGTGTAAGTGCTCCAGCATCCCAGAGCCCCGGGCAGGAGCCTCTCCTGTGCTGACAGCCATCTCAGTGCCATTGGAGTCCCTTGGGATGACAGCAGAGGGACAGGCTGTGATGCTGTCCCCCACGGTCCTGCTCTGACTATGGCCAGATACCAGAGCCTGGTGACAGGCTGCAGGTCCCTCTCACTCTCCCAGCCTTCAACTGCTCCCATTTCCCGGGGTCTCCATGATTTGTCTGTGACCTCATTCCCTGTGATCTCTTCCCAAGAGCCTGTTCTGTGTCCTGCACAGCATCTTGGCCAAGGGGACCCCCTGAGCAGGGATGGAGGGAACACACGTGGGGAACCCTGAAGCACCACATGCTCTGGTGCTGAGCCCACTCAGTCCTTCAGGATGGGGGCTGGAATCCTTACTGTTAGAAACTGGGCTGGGGTTCACTGCTGGATTCCCAGGGATTTCTCAGTGATCCTGGCAAGCAGTGTCACTCCTTGGAAAGGGGCAAACACAGAGAGGTTATTGTCCTTTCTTGCTGGGGGCAAATTTAATTACTGCTGCAGTGCTGTCACATGGGACTTGCTGCTTCAGCCTCTGCCAGTGCTTGGCTGGGTTTGTGGACACTTTTCTTCCTTGTTGGTGTTACAGAGAGCGTGGCTTTGCTCAGCATAAGGGTTTGGGGAAAGGCATTAAAGGGTAGGACCTGAGTATTCTTTTTAATGGCAAAGATGGGCAATTTAAGAGCCTGGCAGTGACTGTCTCTTTCCGTGCTCAGACGAGGCCTAATGGAGGATGACGCCGAGCCCATCTTTGAGGATGTCATGATGTCCTCACGAGGCCAACTAGAGGACATGAACGAGGAGTTCGAGGACACAATGGTCATCGATTTGGTCAGTAAATCTTACTAAGAGCAAGTTTTAAATAGTTGAAAGACAGTTTAAAAGGCATTTTAGATGTGTCAACAAAAATTCAAAATTTTGAGTCTGATTTGCTGTTGTCTGAGTGTTAAAGACCTGCAATGATCTGAATGCTCCCCAGAACCTACAGCTGCAGGCTCAGCCCAGGGCTTGGTCACCTGGGGCTCTTCCTTTCCAGTGCTCTGCTCTGGGGCAGGGGCAGGTGTGGCAGCACCTTCACACACCTGGAATTGTCAGCCTGGAGGCCCAGGCTGTGGTCCAGTGCCTGGTCCAGCTGTCAGGACAGCCCTCACAGTGGGTGCTGCAGGAGTGTCCTCTCTCTCAGGAAGTGCCAAGGGACTCCAAAATCCAGTAGCAAGGCAGGGTTTGGCAGCAGGACCATCCAAAGGCACACTAGGGGTGTTCCTGCCCTGTGCTGCTGTCCCAGCCTCCACACCCTCCCTGCTGTGCTCAGACTGACACAGCCAAGGTTTCTTTTTTTCCCTCTTGCTGTTGGTTTGACTCCGGGGAGGTGCAGTGGGCAGGGGTCCTTCTCCAAGGTCTGGGCAGTTCACAGCCACAGAGTGGTGCTGGCACAGCAGGAGGGAGTGCAGGCAGGGGTGGGTGGGAGCTCCTTACATGGGAACTGCTCCCAAACAGGTCCTGTCATCACTGGCAGCCGCAGGTCCTTCCAGGTGCTGTGGTGGCTCCAGGCAGGAGTTCCTTCCAGCACTTAGAACTGGCCTCCCCCTCTGGAATGAGGGCTCCCTTGGGAAATGGGCAAAGGAGCAGTTGGCAGTTCACACACCACTGTTGTGCCTTCCTGTTTCTCTTTTCATATCTGCACAGTAAGGCAGAGGTTACTTGGGGTGGGACTGGGCTATGATGTCTTGGAGAGAAGATGTAGGTGCTGATTCAGTAGCAGATGCTGGACAGAGGTTATTGCTGGCACTCGTGGGATTACCGAGCCAGGGAAGGAGCTGATCAAGGCAGAGCAGCTCACATTTGCTCCTGTGCTCCTGGCAAAGGACAACAGCAAGGGTTTAATCCTCAGAAATGTTACAGGATCTTGAGTGCCCTTTTTGTTCCAAACCCTTTTTTGACCATATCAGAGCGCAAGTTTTACCATAAACCTAAAGACGTAGGGACAGTTGAGAGTTCCTGTGCAGCCTGGCCTGATCCTGGGCAGCACTCCCGAAGGCAGCAGGAGCCTGGGGCGAGTGCCTGGGCAGGATCAGAGCCATGCTGGGTGTGCCAAGCCCCAGTGCCAGTCCCTGGGCAGGATCAGAGCCATGCTGGGTGTGCCAGGCCCCAGTGCCAGTCCCTGGGCAGGAGCAGAGCCATGCTGGGTGTGCCAAGCCCCAGTGCCAGTCCCTGGGCAGGATCAGAGCCATGCTGGGTGTGCCAGGCCCCAGTGCCAGTCCCTGGGCAGGATCAGAGCCATGCTGGGTGTGCCAGGCCCCAGTGCCAGTCCCTGGGCAGGAGCAGAGCCATGCTGGGTGTGCCAGGCCCTGGTGCCAGGCCCTGGGCAGCCGTGTCAGGTGTGCCAGGCCCCAGTGCCACGGCACTGCTCCAACCCCACTCTGCTCCTCTTGCAGCCGCCGTCGCGGAACCGGCGCGAGCGCGCGGAGCTCCGGCCGGACTTCTTCGACTCGGCCGCCATCATCGAGGACGACTCGGTAAGGACGGGCAGGGCCCCCGGCGCGGCCCCTGCACGGCCCCCGCTCACCCTCTCTTCTCTTCTCCTCCCTCTTGCAGGGGTTTGGCATGCCCATGTTCTGAAGTCTGGGAAGACGTTTTACAAACTTGGAACTCTATTGTTTAGAGCTAGAGGCCTATATACTGTGATAGCTTGTATGGAAACCACATTTTTGATGTGATACGGTTTGATTTTTAACCAAATGATTGAGGTCAACCCCTTCTCGTAGTGACGCAGAGAAGAGGAGCTTCCTAATGACACCCGGGAGTGTTGGCCAATGCAGTCACCTCAGAAGGGCTGACCTAGAGAATCATTTGTATCCCTGTTCTTGACTGTCCTAATACAGATTTTTTTTTCTGGATGAGGAGGAAGTTTTAAATTGTTAAGACAGCTGTCGAAATAAACACTGTTCTACATATGTTTTCTGAAAACAACATTGAGTGAAAACAGAAATTTTTAACTTTATTTTTCTGCTGTACAATTTAAAACAGTTTTAACATTTGCCTTTTTATGTTTTCAAAGCTAGCCATTTTTATTAAACCTATGCCTATCAGCCACTGACTAGCAAGGATGCTGTAAGCAGGTCGTTCTGGCTACAGAGAAGTGTCTTGGAACACACTGGATCTGATTAACATTATGGTACGCTCATGTCCTCTCCTAGGCATGGAGAAGAACACTCTCAGAGAAGAGGGTAGAATCTAGTGACGTGCATCTCTGCCAAAAAATTTCAGATTCTGATATGATAAACCCAGATTTTATACTCTTGAGAAGATTTATTTTTATTTATAATGGGACATAAAGTAAGAGATGTCCATGAAGCCACTTTTCCAACAGATGCTGTGTAACATTCATTTTATATAGCACATGGGGACACAAAAACAGTAAATTTTCTATTGGTACTTGCTCTGTGCATTTTTAGCAACTTATACCAGCAAATAAAGTATTCTCAGTAAAACACACAAACGGTTCTCAAGTAATCACTTTGCTGTTTTTACTACCTACTTCAAGCCTGCCAACCCAAGGTACATAAACAGCAACTTTCCTATTAAAAAATAGTCCAAGGGTGGGGGAAAGGATCACTTTAGCATACAAAAAGTAGTTTTCCTGTACCATAAAACAAAGTCTACTTTCCATGCCGTAAATACCCTTTTCTGCTATTTTTGTAAATTAATTTTGCCAGTTAGAAGTACTGTATGTGCTGCATAGGAATTTGTGCTTAGATGGTGAAGTTCTTAAGCTTACAATGGACTACAGCTACATTTTCAGTGTTAACTGTGCATATTGAGAATAATTCTTTGGAAAAAAATACAGTTTTTCAAAAAAGCTAAAAACATTCAAAAAAAGGGCAAAAAACCCCCAACATTCTCAGCTAATTCATTGTAATAAGAGATTTTTCAATGTCTTCAATAATTTGGAATTTCATTATGCTTCAATTTTATGACTCTGCCTAGTAGCTGCTCCCTAGCTAGGCTGGCCTGGCACCAGCAGTGCTGGCCACCTGCAACTCCAGACCTCCAAAACTGGCCCCAAACCTTCCTCTTCTTTCCTGCACTCCACCTTCAGCAGCTGAGATGCAACCCAGACTGACCCACTCGGAGCACAGCAGTTTCAGAGGTGCTTTTTTTCTTTTTTTAACAACTGCAGAACAATCACAGAGCTTTTTCCTGTTTGGAGCTGATTGGGAACCCACCCGCGCCCTCCGTGCCCGGCGCTGGCCCCGCGCTCACTCGTGGGGGTCTCCCATGGGCACTGCTCAGGCACAGGTGCCAAAAATGCTTGGCCAGGTAATGCAGCCATCCCTCCCCGTGGGCTGGGGGTGTGGAGGCAGAGAAGCAGCTGGAAGTTTCCAGCTGAACTGCTCCCTCCCTGTGTGCACCCAGCACGCCCCGGGGACAGGAGTGGCTGCAGCACCTCCTCAGGTCACCCTGTGAGCATTGTGGCACAACAGATGCTGCCTGGTTTGAGTCAGAGTCTCAGACAAACCTTGTGCTTCACAGTCCTCTGTGTGGAAAACTGATTCCTGATTTAACATTGTAGAATACTGTATAACAAACATTTATTATCACGGTACCTGCAATGGGTCTCCAGTTCAGTTTGCAGTCAATAGGTTTTTGTATTATGAGTGTCTCCTTGATTGGTTTTGCTAGTAATTCTGTAAATTGTACATTTACAATATGAGGTTTTTTTTTTCCTTTTGTACAATTTAAAACTGATGCTTCACCTTTCATTTAATAAACTATTCAAAATCATGAGTATGATGAGCACCCTCTTCACTATAACTTTCTTTTAAATGCTCTTTTGGACCATCACATCTTGTCATCCCATTTACTAGTAGGAATTCAAGGAATTAGTAAAGGAGTTACTGACAGGTAGTTTTCATGTAGTCCAGGCTTCACAACCTGATTCTGTCCCACCACCTTCCCCACTCAGCCTCAGAGTGATGGAAAACCCTCTGTGGGCTTCTTTCTCCCCTCCACCATGGTGTGTTTTGGTTGATGGGGGGTTATTGTGAGGGTGCTGTGGGTCTGGGCAGGCCCCACACCGCTGGGAGAGCTGCACTGGCAAACCTGACTATTGCTTGAACCGTGACGAGCTTTGAGAAGAATTCACCTCTCCTGCCCTGCACATCTGAAGGGACCTGGACCTGGACCTGGACCTGGTGGAAGAAGCTGCAGTGGGAAAGGCCTGGGAGGTCCAACAGCCAACTGGAGTTTAACAGATCCCTGGAATGGAATGCCCTCGTTATTCCCATGGCTGAGAGCAAGGTGCTGTTTCTGTCCAACCCATGAATGATTTCAGCCCTGAGTTATCACCTGGCCCAGAACCTAAGGAAGAACCATCTGAGTCAGCAAAGGTAACAAGATGCAGCACGGGAGAAACAGGGAAAAGACTCAAGGTCTGAACTGCTCCTGAGACACAGCCCAGCTGCTGGTAAGTTGTGCTCAGCTCCTGCTGCCCTGGAGACCACAGTGAGTAACTTGCCTTGCTGCTCAGTTCAAGGGCTGCTCACTGTTGAAAGGATTTAATTTTGTACCTCTTGTTTTTGTAGGTGACTGCAATTGAAGAAAATCCTCAGCAGCGTGGCCAGAGCAGCTTTCCAGCCTGTTTCCAACATGTTGTGCTAGAAGAGCAACTGCTTGGAAATGAAGAGAGAAAAGCCAAACTCTTGTGCTGGCAAGGGACTGGAGAGAGGATGAAGGCTGTAGCACTACCAATGAGGTCAGGAAACAACTAACAAAGTTGTACTTTTCTCTGGGTTTCTCATTGTCTCCTGACTCTCCTGACTCTGAGCAGGCTGCAGGAGCTGTGTGTGTATTGCTTCACTTCCCACAGCTTCTGCCACTAAACCTGGCACAGTCACCAGGCTCTCTCAGCTTTGCCTCTGCACAATCCTTTTGGGCCTTACAAGCCCTTAGGAAAACTCTTGACAGTTTTCTCACCTGGCTCTGTTCCCTGGGCCAGCAGGCACAGACACCTGCTCAGAGAGCCTGGGTGTGCTCAGGTACAGCCAGGTGTGTTCATGCAGCTGCTTAAATGTGCTGCAGCCAGACAGAAGTGTGTCTGGAACCTGAATGTGCTGCCTCCAACACCCAAAACCCTGGGGAGCTGAGACTCAGACCTGAAATGCTCCTTTTGTGCTGTGCCTTTTTCCCTCCCCAGGTCCAGGCTCCAGGCTGCACAGCTGGGCTCACTGCGCCTACCTGGGAAGAGCCGCTCCCTGGGCAGTGGCCATCCTGCCTCTCCTCTCCTTCAGGCACGTGCTGGCTGTGGCAGCAGCAGCCCCACGTGCAGGTGGGGTAATTGGGGTAGTGCCATGTCCTGCAGCAGATGCCACGGGGGTTCCTCAGCCAGGCCTGGCAGCAGTGCCAGAGGGGCAGGGGCTGCTCCTCACAGCCTGTGGGGTGGGAGGGGATGTGCAGCTCCTGCTGAGCAGGTGAGCACAGGACCCAGGGCTGAGCTAACACCGACTGCAGCGGGGCCTGGCAAGTCTGGCAAATAATCACAGGAAAATGAGGCCTCTGAAGGTCTCTGTTCCAGCCTGTGCTGAGGGAGAAGGATTTTCATGTCCCATCAGAAGTGCCCTTTTTGTTGCTTGCCCTTCAGGAGGGGCTGACTGCACCTTCTCTGCACCTCCCTCCTGTGCCCCCAGCCTGGAGCTCTGGGAGCCTTCCTTGCTGTGCTTCGGAACAGGGTGGCAGAGGAGCACAACAGCTTAGGCTGAGCTCAGCATGGCCTGCAGTCCAGGCTCAGGATGTTCCTGGCTGAGTCCGTGGGGCAGGAAAGCAGAGTCAGACTCCGAAAGTGCATGTGGAGCTACACTTGAATGCACAGGGGGCCAACTGCTCAGCAGTGAGAGGTCACTCAGCTCTGCCTGAGCCACCTCCGGGCCTATGGACTGAGGGAGCCAAGGGAATGTTTGACCTTGAGCAGTTAGTAACAGCTCAGCTGCAGCAGGCATGGCAGGGGGTGTTGATTATTAACCACCAAAAGGGTCTGGAGAAGTGAACTGGTCAGACTCCAGAACTAAATGAAATATATACTGTGATTTATTGATGGTTATCAGCAAAACCAAAATGAAAAGAACTGTTTCTCTGTTGCCAAGTGCCATGTCTCCCACCATGGGCAGCCCCTCCTCACCCTCACAGTGGGATGTTGGCATGTTTCTTCCAGGGGCTGGACTGGGATTTACTGGCCAGCACGTCCAGGTCGTGGCAGATGCGCCTGCGGGTGGTGGAAGGCTGGATGATATCATCCACAAACCCTGCACACACAGGACAGAACCCCAGCCTGAGAACCAGGAAGGCTCTGCCTCAGCCACCTGGGTCTAGGCTGTGACATACACCAGCAAAATCAAAACAGTAGTTGGAATAAATAAGTTCACAAGTTACAAATTAAGCTAATTACAAATAGCCTGAAAAGGAAATACTAGTGTGTCAATAATTTTTAAATTTAAATGCCTTCTACAGCACAGTTACTGCAGCAAAGGTGGAAGTCGAAACAGTGGAAAAATTTGCTCCAGAGTGCTGGAGAACATCACTGAACTGGACCCTTACAGGCCCTTCAGGCTCTGCATCAGGACTATCCTACAGGCTGCCAGAGCACCTGTGCTGTAAAGGACAAGTTGTGACATGCTTTCTACCATCTACAAAATTGAAGATGCACTTTCCAGAGCAGTCCCCACCTTCCACCAGGCTCTTTCCAGCTGAAGATGTGTGTAGATGTGTTTGTGCTTCACATGCACAAACTGTGGTTAAGCATCACCTTTCTGACTCAGGTACAAATGCCCTGCCTCCATAACTTATTCATTAGCAAAAGGTTTACTCAAGAGCTACAAATTTCTCTCCATGCAGTGGGAGCTGCAAACAGGGCACACAGTGTGGGATATCCATACCTCTTATGGCAGCAGGAAAGGGGTTTGCAAACTTATCCATGTACTCTTCCTCTGCATTGGCCTCTTTGCCTCTGAAAATGATCTGGACAGCACCCTGGGAACAGCACAGCTCGGGTCAGGGGCAGTGGAGGAGCTCTGGGCCTCAGCAGCCCCTTCCCCACCAGGGTGAGCTGCGCCAGAGCAAACCCCACCTGTCCCCAGGCCCCTTGTCGTGTGCAGGGGCCTGGCCTCACCTTGGCTCCCATCACAGCCACCTCTGCCGTGGGCCATGCATAGTTTGCATCCCCTCGCAGGTGCTTGGAGCTCATCACGTCGTAGGCACCTCCATAGGCCTGGAACAGAAACCAGGGGGTTCACTCCTGGGGCTGAGCTTCACCTGAACGGAGCATGAGCTGCAGCAGCCTCCTGGGCCAGACCCCTCTGCAGCTGGAACCACAGAGAGCAGGCAGGGGAACCACAGGCATGGCCAAGGGCAGCAGAGAGGGGCCACTGTGTGTCTGCACCTGCAGGCCTCACCCTGCACAGGCTCCGGGCATTCCCTGGCCAGGGAATGCAGCACTGGGGCCCTGCAGTGCTCCACTCACAGGGCAGTGATGAGCAGGCACTGCAGAGCAGTGATGAACAGGCACTGCAGGGCTCCAGGGCAGTGGTGAGCAGGCACTGCAGGGCTGCAGGGCAGTGGTGAGCAGGCACTGCAGGGCTGCAGAGGCAGCTGCACTGCAGTCCCTGCCAGGGCAGCCCCAAGTGCCGCAGCAGGACTGGCAGGGATGGGACAGGAGCGCTTGGAACAAGCAGAGAAGACAAAGGAACAGAAAGAAGGAAGTTCTTTTTCCTTTTTGCCATGATAAGCCAAAAGCCTCTCAGATACATGAGCAGGAGGGGCTGACCAGCAAGAAAAAGGCTAATCCTGTAAGGACCCAGAGTTTATGGAGTGTGATGCCAGGTACCTTACAGAGAGAGAAAGGAAGAAATGAGGTACAGTATGGCAGGAGCCTGAGGAGGAAGAGCAGTCACACAAGCATGAAACCTGCAGACACAGCAGAAGACAGATGCAGTCAGTGCTGGGTCTGCAGAGGGAGGCTGAAGAAGCAGAAGGAGAAAAAGCAGATCTGCTGTGTGCAAACAGATGCCACGTCCTCAGTGAGACGGGCTGGGTGACGTGGGACAAGTACTGCAGTGAAGGCATTCCAGGGAGAAGGCAGAGGGCAGAAACGGGAGGTGTCAGAGGGGTGCAGAGACAAAAGGAAGGAACTGAGGTCTGAGAATAGAAAAAATGGCAACCTGGCACAAAGAGGTGTTACCAGATGGGACAAATGGAGATATGACAATGCACAAGTGGGACAGACTGACAAAGCTCCACATGACTAAACACGTGTTTGTGGGAATAGAACTCTGGAAGAACTCCATAGGATTGTCCCAACTTACCTTCCTGGTGATGACAGTGATTTTAGGCACAGTTGCTTCTGCAAAGGCAAACAGCAGTTTGGCCCCGTGCCGGATGATCCCACCGTACTCCTGAGCTGTGCCTACAAAGGACAAGTATTTATTTCACTCCAGGGAATTCACAAAACCCCATCACGTGTCACCAGCAGCAAAGCTGACCATGACCACAGCCTTGGTACCATCCTGGAGGAGACACCAGGCAGTGTCCTCTGTACCACCCTGAGCAGCACCTGTGGTGTGTGAGGTCACAGAAGAAACACTGACCAGATGGTGCCTTCCTGGGAACAAAATACACTTAGAGCATTTTCAAGACTCCACTTGTGACTTGCAGTGGGAAACACAACCTGCATTCACTTCTGGTCATCCTTCAGGGCAGCCCAAGTTGAACTCCTCTGTAGGGATTCTCCCAGCAGGTGCTTCTGGAGAATGGTCATCCCTGTGACAGGATGTCCAACACCCTCTCCCCAAACACAAGCCTACCTGACTGGACTAGGACTCAGCAATCCCATGGAACTTATTTCTACGATTTATTAATTTCAGACCACTGGGCATAACTACAATTAATCTTCAGCAGTTTAATCCACCTACTGACTTCTGCTTTTAGCACATGGGAGAACCTTCTAAGAGTACCTGGGATCATCTTAATGGATGTGGGGTTTTTAAAGTCAAATTTTCCATAAAAATTCTTCTGTGAGATTCAGTAACTTACCTGGTTGTCTGTTTGGTGGCTTGACGTCAATGCTTCCCCTCAGGTGTAATTTCAGTGTCAGGTAATTTCTGCCTACACTTTGGTTCCTGCCTTTCCCTGCAGCCTGTGGGACCTGCCCAGGCTGCAGACCCTTCCCCACAGCAGAAATCAGAGCAGACAGGGCTTCAGAGCCCAAGTAGCAGCCTGGGCACAGCTGGGGCACTGGGCCTGGCACAGGGGCTGGGGAGCAATCACAGCCCCTGTGATCTATCACAGCCTCTGGTTCTAATTCACATTTAGAACAGCCAGTCAATCAAAGTGCTTCAAGATCATTCAATTATTTGAATTTTTTACACTGGCACCCATGACCAACCAACATAAACTCTTTTCTGGCCACAGATTCAGTCCTAAACATGTGGTTTTATCCAGCTACAGGTCATGGACAGCTTCAATCTCTCTGCACACCTGTGAAATGCTGGGCTATTCAAGTGTTTGGGTCACTGGCACTGTGAGGTGTGTTGTACACCACCATGAGCTGGTGTGACAGGTTCTTTCTTCCACTCTACTGAGCAAGGATATGGGATGATGCTGCCCTCAGAATTTGATACTTATTCTGAGATTTCTAATGCTAATGGGCTAATCTTGCCAAACCCTTTAAAATCTAGGATCACAATCAAGCCTCAGGTCTCCTCTCTTTATCCTTCTCTATTTTATTTTTCTTCCATTTATCTACCTACAAACCAACCTACTATTATGCAATATTAAGTCACTACTTTTAATGAGCTGCATGGAAATAACTTGTGCCTGGATTCCAAGCAACTGCCCAAACCTGGGTCCCTGCAGTGTCTCCTGGGGTGACCCAAGCTGTGCCTGGCCCATGTCAGAGCAGGGTGAGCCTGCAGTGGGGAGGGAGGGCAAGAGGGAGAGGAGGGTTCAGTGACCCCTGTGGTGTTGGCTCATGGTTCAGATGTACCCACTGTAGTGTGTTACAGCAAGAACTGGAGTGCTGAGCAGTGACATTCAGTGCTGTGAGAGCTGCAGGGCCTCGAGGCAAACCATGGCTTGTACACAGCACTAACATGAGATTGGATTGTGGAAGGTCCCTGCTCCTCTCTCAGCCTCATTTCTGAGGGCTCATTTTAACAGAGCCTGTGCTGAGAGCAGGCTCAGGGCAGCCCTGGCCTTCCTGGTGTGCCTGCAGCCCCTAAACCATTGGCACTTTCATGTGAGAAGTGCCTTGGAGCGTGAGAGAACCTGCCAGAGACACAGGGAGCTGTGTGTTAACAATCAGTGACCACAAGAACATCCTTCTTCCCTGCAGGTTGATCCTGTCACACCTCTGGGTGGCAGGTGAGGCAGTTTGTGTTGCTGCAGCAAAGCCTGGACAGCAAATGTGCCATGTTAGTTGAGTAACTCCAGTGCTGAGCAGCTGTGGTTGGAATGGCGGCCCAGCTGCCACTGCTCCCTTCCCTGGGCTCAGAACAGGGTGCTGGAAATCAGACAGCATCTAAATACACAGCTGAGCATCCTGAGGAACCTGGAGGCTCCTTATAATGAAGCAATCACTGTGACTTCCACACCACCTATGGCAAGGGCAGCAGCTCCAGGCAGGGCTGGTTTTGCCTTGCACAGGCCACAGGCACAGCTTCTGCCAGCAGCACTGAGCTCTCCAGGGCATGGCATCCCCACACCTGGCCCTGGCAAACTGCTCATCCCAGTGTCTCCATCAGCTGCTGGAGACTCCAGCATTCACTGCCTGAGCTGTCCCTCTGCTCAGGTCACACCAACACAGTGCTGTGAGCCCAGAACACAGTGACAGGAGCAGGGCAGGGAGGCACTGCTTCATTGTCCTGCAAGTCTGTGCACATTTATGAGCCTTTTGTGATGACTACTGTACTTGGAATACAGAGTTTCTGCCCCAAAAAGTGGGATTTGAAAACCTGACTTATATAAGTCTACTACAGTAGAGGTTTTCTCACAGAGTTCTTAAAATGTGTTTTTAACAGCAAGAGCACCCTGCAATGGCAAGGCTTTACCTGGCAGGAATCCAGGGACATCCACAAAGGTGATCAGGGGGATGTTGAAGGCGTCACAGAACCGAACAAAGCGAGCTCCTTTCACAGAGGAATTTATGTCTAAGCACCCTGAAGTTAAGAGCATAGAGAAAGAAAGGTGTTACCACCTCCCATGACCTGCAGTAATTCAAGGCAACTCAAAAATCACACTCTTTTAGCTGTAGTGCCTTCTTAAGGGAAAAGCTTATCTGTAGATAATGTGGAGATAATCTGCCTGAAGTTTTCCTGGTTTAGAACTAAGATTACAGAACAAGCTCCATTCAAAGGCTCATTTCATTTTTCTAACCCCTGTGTCCCAAAAGAGCAGTTTAATAACATTCAGGTGATTTAGAATATTTCTTCTGTAATATTCCCTTCATTGTTAGTTTTTAGATCAGTCATATTGAAAGGTTACAGAGTTCTTCATTAAAAAACCCAAAACATTAAACAATGCAATAATGTTTTGAGAAAGAGAAGCATTTTTGGTAAACATGCTGCAAAGTGTTTCTGTTCTGTTTCAGTGCCATTTAGAATTGTATTATGCACAATCTTATTAAACCAAAACACATTTGGTATAAAAGCATCAAAGTCAAACATTAAAAACAGTTGTTAAAATTGAGAATGTCAAATGAAGATTGATATTAAAACTGTCTGTCCAGTAACTTGATAGTCAGATCTTGTGAAGGTGACAAAAGAATGAAACATCATACTGGGTCATCTGATTTTCCCAGACAAAAAGGCAGAGGAATTAAAAACAAGGAGTAAACCAGAAAGCTCTGACTGGAGGTCACTTCAGAAATTAACTTAAAGAGGGAATGCAAAGCCCGTTGACAGTTTAAAAGGGTGATCTTTAATGCTGCACGTTTTACCTTCATCCCTGCACCCTTAGGGGCCAAGAGCCCCACACCTGGGTGTCTGGAGCCTTTGCACCGTTCTGACTACAGGGAAGTAACAAGTCCCTCACCCTAGAGAGGAGTTTTAGGGGTGTTACTGCTGTGCAGGGAAGGGTGCAGGTCCCAGGTCCTGCTTGATGCAGTTCCTTGCAGGCTGGGCCCCTCTCTGTGTGCTGGGTGGTGACCTGGGGCCAGAGCCCCTCCAGAAGGGACCTGTGCTCAGTGCCCTCCACAGCTCACAGGGGCACCAGTGAGATCCAGGACAGGCCCTGAGATTGGGGAGCCCACACAGCAAACAGCTCCTCTGGAGCCAGAGCCCTGCACAGCACAGGCACAGACAGAGGGGCACACACTGCCCAGAGTGGGCACACACTGCCCAGAGCACCCTGCACAGCACAGACACAGAGGGGCACACACTGCCCAGAGCACCCTGCACAGCACACACTGCCCAGAGTGGGCACACACTGCCCAGAGCACCCTGCACAGCACAGGCACACAGAGGGGCACACACTGCCCAGGGCACCCTGCACAGCACAGGCACACAGAGGGGCACACACTGCCCAGAGCACCCTGCACAGCACAGGCACACAGAGGGGCACACACTGCCCAGGGCACTCTACACAGCACAGACACAGACACAGAGGGGCTCAGGCACACGCTGTGCTCTGACCTGATGCCACCTTGGGCTGGTTGCCCACAATCCCAACGGTGCGGCCGCTCATCCGGGCAAAGCCAACCACGATGTTCCTGGCATAGGATGGCATGATCTCGAAGAACTCCCTTTCATCCACAATCTGCAAGGGTGACAGTCAGGCAGAGCCCTTGTGAGGACACACAGATGTGTGTAAATACACAGGCAAGCACAAACTTGGTTACCTTAGAACAGCAACTTTAGAACATTTCAGAACTTGTGGAACTTTGAAAGAAAGGAAGGGAGGGAGGGAAACGTTTTAGTCTTTGCAGCCTTCATTCCAGGAATTAACTAGTCTGGCACTTACTGTCAAAACTGTCAGGTGAGTCCCATCAGAGAACATCTTTATGGCTGTGGTGAGCCTTTTTCCTGGCTTACAACAAACTAATACTTCAAATCAGATGTTAAGAACTTCTTTCTCACATCTTAATTAGTGGCTGACTTAAAGAACAACTTCCAGTGATAAAATAGCAGTTGGTGGAGCTCAGAAACTCCTCCTGTTCGGTGTAATGTCTCTGCACTCCTGTGGTGGCTGCCCTGCTCTCTGGGGCTGAAGTCTGGGGGGTGCTCTGGCAAGTGCCACCGGTGCACAAAGTGCAGCCAAATCCCCCCCGTTCCACAGGGAGCACAGTTATCCATGGAGCAGCAGCGACACCTACACACGGCTGCCCAGGCTCCTGTCAGCACTCCCCTTCCCAGCTGTGCCCACACACTGCACTTTGCCAGTCACTTCCTTTGCCTCAGCCTCAGAAAAGCTGTGAAAAACTTAAGTATTATTAAAGTGGTTTTATTTCTTTCCTTAATACTTCTCAAAATCTGTGGGGAAATTTGGGGTTTTTTCCTAATTCACTTTTTTTAAATGCCACCTTTTAACTTCCAGTACATGTAGTGCTGAAACTCAGAGTGGCAGAGTCCAGAGATTAAAGCACTCTGAGCTTGCTTTCCCCACTAAAATGACTCTCAGTGCAGCAAAGTGAATGTGCTGCTGAGCACAGGCGTGGGGAGAGCAGAGGGACACACTGTGAGGGTCCCACAGACACAGCTGACGTGCCCCCCGTGCTGCCTGTCCACTGCTGGCTCCAGCAGTCCCCCAGAACCCTGGCTGAGCTGCTGCTCCACAGCCCAGCTGGGAATTTGGGCATTCAGAATTGGGACTCTGGGGGTGCTCGGCAGGGGCTGTAACAGTGTCAGGTGATAAAGCTGCTTCTACAACCCTGTTCTCTGCCCAACGTATTGAGTTGCTAGACCTGGAAAAGTGAAGTACTCAAAATTAGGCAGGAGAACTACCAGCATTGCCTGTGCTGCTTTAATAAAACCTCTGTTATTTATACACTGGCTTTCAGATTTTTAAAAAACTTGTAAGATGTTCCTTGCCTGCCCCCTCCCAGGAGATCCGCCTCCCTTAATGAAACACAAACTTGGGAGTTTCCAAGGGCTTGACTTGCAATTTAAAGAAATAAATATATATATTCTTGTACTGTGTGTGTATGTAACTGTTTCTTGGCACAAACAGGGAAGTGTAAGTCTTCACAGGCACTCTGGTTAGTTTATTACCTTTTATAAGAGTGCCAGGATTTGAGACAGACATCACAAGGTGCAGGGAGGGGGCAAGCAACAGAACTCAATGGAGAAAGGGGATTCAGCCCTAGGGAGAAAACTGAATTAGAGCATCTTTCATCTGCACAGTTGTGCATAAGTTGGACCCTGAAAACAAATCCCAGGATTCCTTCATCTGCTAGAATCTTTGTTTCCCCTGCAGTTGTTGCTGTCCCTTCACTCATGGCTACTGAACAGGTGAAAACAGTCACTTGTGGAGACTAAAGGGACTACATAACTAAGTATGTCTGTGCAGTGCCACTGCCCAGAGCACACCCCCTGCAGACCGACCCCACCCTGGCACACTCACAGAGTGGATGATGTCCAACATGTCGTAGGCTTTGGTCGACTCGCTCGGCACGACGGTGTCCAGCTCGGGAGCCAGGCGGTCACTGCGGAGAGGGACAGGTGAGCCATGGCAGCACCGAGCCAGGGACTCACCCAAACCATTCCACCTCTGGGACCCTTCAGGGCACCCTCCTCAGACATGGGGAAGAACCGCTTTTCTGCATCTCGGGCAGCCCTGGAGGCCTTTTCCTGGAGGAGACAGCTCTTGATGGGCTGCTGTGTTGGGCAGTCCCTCCTGGGCACAGAGCTGTGTTGGGCAGTCCCTCCCCAGGCACAGAGCTGTGTTGGGCAGCCCCTCCCCAGGCACAGAGCTGTGTTGGGCAGCCCCTCCCCAGGCACAGAGCTGTGTTGGGCAGCCCCTCCCTGGGCACAGAGCTGTGTTGGGCAGCCCCTCCCTGGGCACAGAGCTGTGTTGGGCAGTCCCTCCTTGGGCACAGAGCTGTGTTGGGCAGCCCCTCCCTGGGCACAGAGCAGCTGCTGAGGTTGGGCAGCCCCTCCCTGGGCTCGGACAGGAGGCTCCCTGGGCTCCCAGGAGCGGCACAGCCCGGGCTGGCCCCGTGGGGGCACTGGTGGCCCGTGGGACACGGGTTGTGCCACACGGATTGGCAGGACCAGGTTCAGGGGCAGGAGAGCAGAGCCTGCTGGGCCCAGTGTCTCCAGCTGCTCCCAGTGCCACCACCAGGTCCCTGTCCCACACCTGCACAGTCACCTCTGCGTGCCCCACTGGCCCCTGTGAGCCTGACCACCCCGAACCAAGGACAGCTTTCCAGGCTCCTTCCCCTGGCTCCGAACAGGCAGAGATCCAGGGGCACACCTCCCACCCCACTCTCAGTTCCTCCCGTGTGATGGCTGCATTTCACCCACCCTTCCCGTGCTCCCCTCCCGCGGAGCTCCCTGTGGCAGCAGCGCTGCCTGCAGGGTCAGTCCCCTCCTGCCCTGCCCACACCACCTCCTGCACTGGCAGCCACTGGGGCTCTGGATTCCCTCACAGTCCCAGGGTTTATGAGCCACCACTGAGAAGGCTTCAGGGAACATTGTATTTGTGCTATTCCATAAAAACACTGATCTGTGTTTGTTATAAAAGGTGTTTCTGTGGAGTTCTTGCTGAATTACTGTTGTAACAATGATTCAGTGCATTTAGAACAGGACAGCACAAGGCTCTAGACACCCAATTTAAACCTGAAGGAAGTTTGTCAAAATCAGACAGAAACTGTTCCTCCAGCCTCGTGGCTGTCTCCATGCTGCTCAGACACATGGACAGGAGGCACAGCCCTGCAGAGAGGGTAGGAGATACAGCTATTAATAGAATAAAGGGGACAGCAACACTCCAAGTGCTTTGGCCACATGATTACAAGCATTGCAGGCAAATACCTCCATAAAACAATATAGCAAAACCTTAGTCTGATTAAATTAAACTGATTTAACAGGCTAAGCCCCAAACTACAGAAGAGTCTAAAACTTCCTTGTCCATAAAGTAGATAGGGCTGTGCTCCAGGTTTGCTGCAACCTGTGGTACCCCATAGGATAAGCAAAGTGGAAAAATGCAATTATTAATTCACAGTGCTGTTGAGTGCTGAGGGAAATTCTGACTGCATTAAAATAAATAACCATCAGTAAAATGAAGACATTATACCATATGTTTGAAAATCTTCAAACCCTCACAGAGGCCATGTGGAGCTTGAGCTTGCTGCTGGAGTCCCTGGGCTGCAGAGGTTGAGAACTGTGTTTCTTACAGATCCCACCTCCCAGAGAGGAACTGCTGCTCCTCATCAAAGCCTGTGACAGCCAGAGACACCCTCACCCAGATGGACACTGGTTTTCATTCAGGGCAGAAGTGAAACTGCTCTTGGTTATCAAGAGCTGGCAATAACCTCCTCCAGAGATCCACAGAGACACATATAGGCAAGAATCCCACCATGCAATGCCTCCAGTGCAGAGCCAGACACCCTCCAAAGGCTGGGGACACTCACCATTAGACACTTGGTGCTGAAAGAACTTCTAACCCTTTACAACCCAGGCCACTGACAACAAAAACTCCACCAACACAAGTTTCAGCAGCCAAGACTGACATTCTTCAACACCAGGAAGAACTTGCCTACCTAGAGGGAAAGCCAAAAAAAACCAGACAACCTCACCAGCCTCAGGCCTTAACAGTGAAGACAAAAGTAGATTACACTTGGTGGCAGGGTTTTGTGGTGTAAAAATGATGCAATGAGAAAGGAGTTCCTCTAGAGGAATGGGCTGGGACTGCAGCAGCTGTCAGAGCAAACACATCAATCCCAAGCAAAAGGAGTCTCTTACAATGTCAGTATGTCCAGATGAAATAATACCAATCTATGCATTAGGGGCACAAATGGGAGAAATATTGAGATGCTGCTATAAAGACAGGCAAATTTAACAATTAGCTCTGTCTTCACACATAAAAGGCTACTAAGTGAAGTTCTTAGTACAAATTGCATTTATTATACTGTGATCCTCTGACAGGGTGTCAAGCTGCATAAAAGATTGTCTCCCTTAAGTAATAAAGAGATAATCTCTTATGTATTAGTAGCTACAACATAACTGACAGCTTCTCACAAGAAAATAAACTGCCCATTATAAAGCACATTGATTTAAGAAATGGACTGTTGTTTCTATAGTGAAATTAAGATACCACAATCAAGTCTATAAAGAGTAATTATCCAAGTACAGCTTGTTGAATGCTTAGAAAGACCATGATAACCTCAGAGATAACCCCCAGATTTACCAAATAATATGACAGATTTGCCAAGTTCTCTGATAGTTTCTCACAATCAAACCAGAGCAGTGTTACAGTTTAAAGATCAACACCTTAGAAAAATTTATGACCAGTTAACTAGTTGACCTGTCCAACCATGCCCTATAGGGCACCTGGTGAATTTATTTATCCAAAAATGAACAAAGTATTTCAAGTACCAGTGCAGTGATTTGTTAACTTGATCCAAAACCACCTCCCCAAACTGTTGCAAAGACAGTGAAAAGCAGAGTGAGGCACAAAGAGAAATAACCTTCCCAACTCACATGTTGAAACCTTCATGCATGTAAGACCACAAGACACATGACACATGTGTGAGGAACTGAGAGGGACGGATTTGGGTGCCACTTCCACACCGGAGAGGGTGACAGCTCTGAAGGGTCCCCTGTGCCAAGGGCTGAGCTGGGAGTGTACACCAATCTCGGGTCAAAATGCTTTTACTCCCCTGCCATTCTCCACCTTTGGCAGTGCCAGCAGAGCTGTCCCCTCCGTGTCCCCTGTCCCTGCTGGCTCTTGGGCTGTCCCTGCAGCCCCTGAGAGAAGCCCAGATAGTCACTGTTTCTCCCCTCCTGAAAGTCTTTCCTGTGTTATGGTGCCAACTACACCAGGAGCCTGAGCCAGGTACCTCACACACAAACCTTTCGGCCTCCTTGTGGCTTCCTTGCCCCCAGTCCCCAGGAGCAGAGCTGACCCAACAGAACAGTGCAAGTCCTCCCCCACCCTGCTCACTGTGCCATCTTCTGCCCTGCCAGCTCATTGCAGGGACTGTGGCAGCCCCCTGTGCAGGGGCTTCCCTTCCCCATGCCCTGTGCCCAGACTGCCCTTCCCCATGCCCTGTGCCCACACTGCCCTTCCCCAAGCCCTGTGCCCACACTGCCCTTCCCCAAGCCCTGTGCCCACACTGCCCTTCCCCATGTCCTGTGCCCACACTGCCCTTCCCCCAAGCCCTGTGCCCACACTGCCCTTCCCCATGTCCTATGCCAGGGCTGCCCTTCCTCATGCCCTGTGCCCAGGCTGCCCTTCCTCATGGCCTGTGCCCAGGCTGCCCTTTCCCATGGCCTGTGCCCAGGCTGCCCTTTCCCATGCCATGTGCAGGAACTGCCCTTCCCCATGGCCTGTGCCCACACTGCCCTTCCCCAAGCCCTGTGCCACGATGCCAGGCTCAGAACACCTGTCTCTCTGCCCCCTGGAGCCAGAGAAGCCCTGGCATTCGGTGTTCAGAGCCAGTCTCCTCTTACCTGGGGTCATGGCACTCACACACTGGTGCTGGGTCACGGTTGCTCAGAGGTAAATAATTAAAGAACTCCCGGAGATTCAGCAGAGCATCGATGTCATTCTCGAAGGCTCTGTGTGCAACTCCTGCACAGAAAGAGGAAAGCAGGCTTGGAAACTACTGTGCAAGGTTTCCTTTTCAAATACATACCAATAAAGATACAAAGAAGCAAGAATCTTTAAACTTGAGCCATGAACAATCAGGAGTCTTAAGCCACCAAATCTGACCAGCTAAAAATATCTCGAATATGTGTGGCTGTGTCAGACTGTCTCTCTAACAGGTCTGGATGGTTGATCTCATGTTTAAAATAGCATGAAGTGGTTTATCAGCTGTCACAGCCCTAGCTGGATCCCAGCCTTCTGGAATTCTGTTCAGGTTACTGTACTGGACCACAGGTTTTGTTATGGTGGCTGGGTCTGGGCAGTAGCCTTGTGTGTGGGTTTGGTTCATCATCAGCTCAGTTCACATAGAATTCGAGATCCCACAGTCATCTGAACCCCAAGAAGATTCATGAGTCAGTTTTCCCAGAGGGGAAAAACGGGAAAAAGAAGTGCCTCATCTCACACTGCCACTCGTTTAGAGCTGAATACTTCAATCAATCACATTAGTGAGCAAAGGGATTGTCGAGAATCTTTCAACTCAGGCAAAATTCTGGAGAACAACCAAAAAGCCCCAGCCCATGCCAGCTTTGCTAAGCCCTGTCCTCCAACAAGGTTCCCACTTCCTAGGATCTTCTGTAGGTTTGCTCCTTTCTCTTCCAAATCCCAGAACTTTCCTATTTTTCCTGTTTTGTGTCCCGTTACTAAAAAGAACCATCAGAGAGCCACATACAGAGTGAGAACCTGTGCTCAAGCAGAGCTTCATCACCTCAGACTAACCTGCACTAGGCAAGCAGCAGTTTAGCCAGAACAACTCTCACTTGCTTTGCACAGCACTAGCCCACTAAGGAACCCCCTCAGCTCTCACCAGACACTGCTGTGTGTGTCTTTGCCCCCCCGAGCTGCTCCTGGGTGACATCTTCATTGGTGACAGACTTCACCACATCAGGGCCTGTGATGAACAGGTAGGATGTGTCCTGGGGAGGGAGAAAAGCAAAAACACAGTGACTGCCAGAGCCAGGGCTGCAAAAGCACCCAAGGAACAGCCGCAGTCTCCAGAGACTTATCCTCCAGATGAGAAAAGAGAATAGAGAAAGAAATTTCTTAAAAATTCTGAATGCATTATATGAAAAATTCACCAAAATGCAACTATCCCGAATTCATTTGGGAAAGGTTTTCTTCAGTTTTTTTCATGCAAAATACACTTAATCCAAAGCCAGAGACCACCTCACAAAACACTCCCTCCTGTGGGCTCAGTGTGAGTCTGACCAAGGTCAGCAGCAGCAGGTCAGGGCACAGCCCCTCCAGCCTTACCTTGACCATGAAGGTGAAGTCAGTTAAGGCAGGTGAATACACAGCCCCACCAGCACAGGGCCCCATGATGAGGGAGATCTGGGGGACCACCCCAGAGCACAGAACATTTCTCTGCAACAGGAAAAAAAGACACCTAATTTTACCACCAAAGTGAATCTTTAAATCTGTGCCCAGATGCTGCAGAAATTTACAATCATAAACAGGATTGTTTTATTTACTGGGAGACAAAAATCTGCAGGCAGTGCCTTGATGTAAACAGAACCAAAAGGATTTTGTTGTTTCTGTTTTGCTCCTTTCTATTCCCATACACTGGATTTCCTACACCATGCAATGACTGCAAAGGAAGATGGAATGAGTGACCCCCACAGATGCTGCAGGGGCAGGAACTGGAGTGGGGAGAGGTGGTTGTCCCTGAAATCTGAATGAACAGGCACACTGTGATCAGAAACAGAGGGGAGCTCTCCCAGCCAGCTGTGGCCAGGTCCCTGCAGCAGCTCCAGCTCACTGCAGGTGAGTCAGTGCTGTCCAGAAACACCACCTGCACTGCTCCCTGCACAGCTGGGTCACAGCTGGGTCTGTAACTGCTGCCCACAGGCTGCACCAACCCCAACACTGCCAGCAGCTGACCTGTCACCCCACTGCTCTCATTCCTCCTGACAGCACAATGATGTGGATGTTCTGTGCACACACTTTAAAGCAATATATTTTGGTAAGCACATAAAAAAATGCCAGTTCTGCGAAAAAAAGAGCAGCAGTGTGTGTAGATGGAAAATTCTTGCATTAGCCACCAAAATCCTGTAGAAACATAAAACTTCCACCAGTCCAATCAACACTGGACATCCCCCACCAGTAAGGTTAACACTGCACACTTCTTTGAACAGAAACCTCTTTGCAGCCCTTTTCCCCCCACACTGACCTACCACCTTGACAGAACAGGCACTTGCTGCTTCTGACCTGAGCTGCCCAGGTTTTCTTCAAGTGCACAGTGTTTGATTTACTTTAAGTGCCTCTTTCTGCAGTGGAACTCCTTCACTTTTTACCAGCCCTACTGAAAACAAACCTGCTGTGGAACTGTTCACACATGTGTACTGCAGAGGAGACACAGGGCCAGCTGCAGGTGGGTCACAGCCACCCAACAAAACCCTGAATCATGGTGTGCTCATGTATCTCTAACAGATAAATGTTCAGAGACATTCCATCCTGATACAGGCAATTGATAATTTAGGTGTAAATCAAAAAGTTAAATAGCTGCTTGTGGTTCTCTTCCAATTAGGCAAATTGCCTGTTGTTTCCCTGTTATGCCACAGCTCCTGCAAAGCCTTTCACTGGCTCACAGAGCTTTGCAGGGCTCAGCATCACCCTGTTTAACACATGGACCAAAGCAGCACCACAGTTTGCCCAAAGCCAAGGAAAGAGCCAAGCTCTGGGACTCACAAGCTGCTTTGTTCCCTGGCTGAAACAGAATGGTAACATCAAGTTTCCTTACAAACAGACTCAAGCAAAGACTCTGTCCGTGCCCCTCTCTGTGCATGCCAGGCTCCCTGGGCATGCAGCAGCCCACTCACCAGGAATATGTCTGCATATCCTGCCAGGGACTCCACTCCCTCCTGGATCCGGGCGCCTCCGGAGTCGTTCAGTCCAATCACGGGGGCTCCAACCATGGCAGCTTGATCCATGATCTAGTGATGGACACAAACCCCTCCTTATTGACCCAGCCAAGCTAAACCCAAGCAACAAACCCCAGAAAGTGCATCCCTTAGAAAAAAAAATCCATATGTGCCAGAATCCAAAGGGCCTACTCAGCTTCTCCTGTATTCCCATTAACTCTTGGTCTCTGACTGCTCACTGAAGCTCATGTTTGGCCTCATCCAGACTGGAGGCTACAGGACACACATTTCATCCCTACCACGACCTTTAGTGTTGCTCTGCCCTGCCAGCCCTGCATCTCCACATCAGCAGTGGGTTTGGATGGTGCCCATTTGGATGCTGCCCTGTGAGTGGGACCAGAGAGGGCCAACCCACCCCTGCTCACAAGGGGCCTCCACTGCACCTCATCAGTGTCTAACCTGATCCTCACAGCTTGTTGCAGTGCAGGCTGTGTAACCTCCCTAAACAGCATATTCTAATCCTTGATCATCCCTCTCAAGAGTTCTTTGGGAAGACTAAACCAAATCTTTCCTCTGGAAATTCAGAAACATCACATTTCTTTGACACACAGCAGTGAGGGAGAGCACGTAACAACTTCTTGGCCTTCACCTTTGTGAACATTCAAGAACCGCAAATCTCCCTCTGGTGTTCATACTCCCCTTCACCACCCAGACTAAGCACCACCCATTCAGTCACACTGTTCCCTCCACATCCTGTTCTCTGTGTCTGATCATTCACTTGTTTCAAGATCATACACAATACTGCAACAGAGGCCTAAGTGGGAGGATTGAATTCCTTACATTCCTTGCATAAAGTATTCCTGATTACTGGGTTCCAGTAAAATGTTTGCCAGTTTCATAACACTGCATCACTGGCACATTATGTTAAGATCTGCCTTAACATCAAGCTCTGCTTTAGCTCCTAAATAACTTTCTGTAAAACCACACATTGTCAGCCAAGGCCCATTTTGAATTTCAAAGCTGCTTTTTCCTGCCTTGTGTTAGTCCTTCCAACCACTGTTAGAGAATTGTATTTATTTCAGACAACCTTTAACTTACTAAGAGCCCAAAATTCCAGCCCAAACACGGGTCTGTGTAGTTCTAGAGGGGCTTTGTGACCTGCTCTCACTCTGTAAACCAGGGGCTCCTGCTGCTTTGAGTCTGCCTGGCTGTGTAAAAGCTGCAGTCTCACAGTGGCAGACACACAGAGAGGCTGCACAACTCAAACCCAACCCCACATCTCAAACAGCTCTGTGTGGACTGCAAACACAGTCTGTGAGCCAAGCCTGCCCTCATTTGCTGCTGTGACACCACACCAGGCATTAGCAAATGCCTGATTAAAAATCCCTGCAGCTGACATTCTTTGCTTCTTCCTAGAAAGCCTGTTGTCCTATTAGAGCAGACTAGTGAAACAGGTTCATTGACACATTTTTCTGTTTTCCAGGGACTTATTTACAGATTATTTATTTATTTCAAGGCTTTCCAGATGCTGAAGTTCTTCCTAAAACACAGATCAAAGACTGAGACCCAGAACAACTGATGCATCCAGGGCCCTCACACTTTGGTGCTCACCACTGACACTGATGCCCACCAAGAACAGCACCAAGCAGGAAGGACTCACACTTTTTCCCAGCTCTGTGATCAGCACTCTCCCTGCTGCTTTAGAAATAAGAGGTCAAAAGATCCAGCAGAAAACATCCCATCATTCCTGTACCGTTAAATCCCTTCCAATTACAGATATTCAAAGATCCAATGTGAAAGGCTAATTCAAGTCTTCCCCAATATCAAGACTTAGCAAAGCCAAGCTGTTATAATCCAGCCTAAAGTCTTTGTGCTTTGTAGTCTCATACCCCCTTACTGCTGAAGGGTCTGTGCCAAAAGCAGGTTTTTTCCACAGGAGAAAAGACCTTGTGCACAAAAATCCTTGTTTCTAATTCCAGAGCAAGAAAATTCAGGAAGTTTTCCCAGCCCACACCACTCAACACTCATGCATGAAAAAGTTTTGACTCCCCAGCCCTGGGATTCAAAAGCTTTTCTAGTGAGACAAGCAGCCAAAGGGCAATAAATAGGCACAAGTGCCTGATAACAGCAGCTCTGAGGAACAAGGTGACCTCCAAGTTGTAAAAATGTTTATCTTCACTGTTTACTTGCTACACTGGCTTTTTATAAATACTGTACACTTCCACACTCCACTGTGCATGGGAAAAAGCTGCTCCAAGCTCACTGCACATCTCTCCAGTAATGACTAGTTAATTTATATTTGTACTTGCAAGCCTCTCATCTTTTGTAGCACAGTAGAAAACACAACTTAATTTCAACACAGTGTGTGTTCTGGAAAAACTCTCTTCCACTCCAAAAGCTACCAGAGGTGCCCCCTGCCCTCCTGTGTGTGCCCACCTGAACTGGCAGGAGGGGACAGGCACGTCCAGGCTGCCATGGCACACACCAGAGCCCACTGCAGTCAGTCACCAAACACTGTCACCAAAGGCATTATCACAACAGACCAAAAAAAGGACTCTGACAATTTTTTGGTTTACTGTTTCCTGTGAAATATTACCTTGCAGATCTTCTGGGCATGAGCTCCAGATAAACTGCCTCCAAATACAGTAAAATCCTGGAGGTAAAGCAAATTTTCAGATTAGAGAAAGAATCATTTCAGCAAAATGTTGTCAAATATTGCAAGTAAATAACACAATCCTACATGCTCTGTATTTGCTGTGCTGCTCCAAAACAACTGACTCCCCTGGTGCAGTCTGTTCAACCCAGTTCAATCCCAGACTCCTTCAACAGAATAATACAACCCTGAACATGTGTCACCAGTCCATATTCAGGAGTTATGCCCAAGAGTTGATTATTCTTTTAGAGGGGCTGTAGGGACTGTGTCAGCCAAAACTGCCTGTGGATGCTCCCCCAGGTCTGAGCAGCAGATCTGTAAAAGCAACACAGGGCCCTGGGACTGATCCAGAACTAAAGGGGATGTTCACACCTCCTGGCACCAACAGCACAGACACAACTCCTGGCAAGGTTCTCTGATGCTTCAAAGAAGCCCCAAAAACACAGAACAGCTCAACTGTGACCAGCAGCTGGACCAAAAAGGAAGGAGCATCTCAGGTGGCAGCTCGATTTGGAGGGGAAAAAGGTTTTTAAATATAAATACAAAAAGAGAGGGATATATCAGGAAGGGGCACTTTCAAATTCTTTTAATGTAAAAACTGCCCTCTACTTGTGTTCTTATGAACTGAAGGATTGTGTTTGGCTCCTCTCTTATGTGCAGGCCCTTGGAAGAACCAACAGCCAAGACAAAAAAGACAGGGCGTACGACTTGCTCCAAGGTCACACAGCAACAGCCACTTTGGCCATGAGGGCAAATGGAACAAAGGCTACTTTGTGGCCCAGAAAAGAGCAGCAGTCACCAATAATCTGAAAGCAAGCCTTTCTTTCACAGTGGTAACACTAACCAAGATAAGCCTCTACTTCTGATGTTTCCTCTAAAATATATTTATGTTAATATAAAAACTCTATTTTAACATAAAAAGTGCATTTTACATATTTATAAGCTGTATCACAAGCCTTTTTGGCTTCTTCCTGCCTGCAGGTGCCCTGCTTCCTCCACAGGATCTCAGGTCCAGCTTATGCTTTCAGGCAGGAGGCCAACAGGCAGGAGGCCACAGTGAAGTGCTGGGAGTGTTCCAGAGGAGAAGTTCAGGGAGTGAAAGCAGCAGAGCCGTACCTGGCTGAAGACATAGGCCAGGCGCCCGTTGATGCGGCCCCTGCCCGTCACCACACTGTCCCCGGGGTACTGCAGGGAGAGCAGAGGGCACAGACCATCAGTGCAACATCAAAGCAGCAATGGCAGCCACTAAAACCCCCACAAACATCCTCAAAGCAAAGCCTGGCTCCCCGAGAGGACTGGCGCTCCATTTCTGCACTGGGGGCTCCACGGGATCTTCCCCAGCCCTGAAAAGGAAAACTAGAAGTAATACCACATATTTGTTGGTGTCTTGGGCTGAGCTGGCAGAATGCCAACTGCCCAATCAAAGCCTCCCTCCCTCCAGCTGAGAAAAAGGGAGAAATGAAAAAAAAATCTAGAAACTCAAACCAGTTTATGCTTAAACTAATTATATATATTTATACAGAAAAGAGAAAATTAAGAGAAAACTACAATATAACACACACTTACACAAGCTGATATAACAACAATTTTCTACCTCCCACCGAAAACAGATTTCATTACTCTAGATTCATAAAAGACTCTAAAAGACACCCAGCAGGGCAAAAGAGGGAGTATGACAATAAAATGCTTCTACTTCCCTGAAACTAAACCAAACTACGATGTAGTGGTGGCAGGAGCAGGGCCCAGGACAGCAGCAGCACGTCCTGCCTCCGCTGCAGACAGGATGGAACTGAGAGAACACCTCCTACTCCTGTACTCATATCTCAGGTTTGTGTCATCTGGTAGGAAATATTTCTTTGGTTACTTAAGTCAGGTGATACCTGTCTCTCCTAATCTGCGTGGATTGTCTGAGCCCACTAAACTGAGGTTTAGTTAAGACTAAAGCCCAAACTACCACAGGTGGGTACTAGAGTAAAGATTAATGAATTTAGCAGTTTCCCTGCAAATTTCAGCCCATCTGCAGTTAATGCAAACCACATCCTTAGAGACAGGACACACCTTGTATTAGGCTCTGATGTTTTTGAAAGAATGGGCACAGCACACAAACCTTTGAGGTGTTGATAAAGGATAGAAAATAAACAGGAAAGGTCAAAAAAATGTAATTACAGTCACCTCAAATGCTTCAACTTGACCTGTCCCATTTTTCACTCTGTAAATAAGGGAAGAAAAAGCTGGAAGAGGAAATGGAGTCTTAAAATGTGCTTAACTTATGTTTTCTCACTTTCTACCAAAGAAAATATACAGAAGTCCTTCAAGACAGCAGCAGACTTTACTGGGCTGTCAGCAAGGAATTTCAGGCATTGAAATGCTTTTTGTTGATTGGTATTTAACAGAAAGTGTCTGGTGCAGGGCCCACTCCAAGGCCATCCATGCCCAAGGTGGCCTGTTCCCAGGAAGGTGACTCTTGCCTGGGGACCCCTCCCAGGCTGCACACACAGCTCTGCTGCCAGCCCACGGCTCCTGGCACATGAACAGCAGCAAACACACCTGCACTGCCAGCCACTGCCTTGTGCAGTGACTCCCAAAAGCCCCAGTGGCTCACAGAGTGGCCTGGATGTGAGCACCAGTCTCACCCTCCCTCAGAAAGTTCAGGAACTCAGGGAAATTCAATGCTAAACTAATATTCCAGCTCACTGGCCACAGTCAGGTCAGCTGCTGTGAAACTGTGCTCTATAAACACAATGTGCAGCTCATTGAAAGGTGAATTCTGAAGGACAAGAGAAAATTAATCCTCTTGTCACACTCAGGACTCTGCTGCTCCTCATGTTCAGGAATCAGGGATTTGTTATCAGCACTGTGGGATGCAGGTGGGGCAGCGTGGTGAGAGAGAACACAGCCAGTTTGCTGGGGAACAGAGAAAAAAAAACTGCTTAGAGAAGACATTTGCTCCTGCATTCACTGAGAGGGGAGGAGGTTTAACACAACACCCTTCCTGGCACCAGGTCCCACCAGTCTCCTGAACCAAACAAACCCTTCACCTGTGCTGCTCATGCTGGAATTCTGCTGATCCTGCAGGACTGAAAACCAGTGCAGTGGTTCAGTACCTGCACAGGCAGGAGCTGCAGTCATTGTGTGCAGCAGCTTCTCCCCATACCCGAAAGCACAACAACCCCCAGCAAACAGGCCTTTGGCTACAGGAACATCCAACAAGGCCATCTGCACTGGCCACTGACACAGCCCAGGCCTTCACTGGTCCTTTCTGTACCCAATCAAAACACCTTTCCCAGGCAGTAAATTATCAGACTTTGGGGAGCCAAGGATTTTCCCTGTGTGAGGAACGCCGAGGAAAGAACACCAGCAAAGCTCTGCAGCCTCCCCTACTGTTAAAAATACAAATCTAAGACAATACCCAGGGAAGTATTTGAACCAAACAGGTGACCTTATAAAAAAGGTATCAAGTTAAGACAATTGAAAAGTAAACTATGTAAGCTGTTAAATGGAAACTGATAGTAATTAAACCAAATTTGCAAAACCAAATTATAAACAGAAAGAAAACAAATGAAAGAAATTGCATGTGAAAAGAAGAGCCCAGTTTCAACCAGTGGGCTGGCTCCACAGCAGAGGACACTGAAACAAGAGATATATAAAAGTACCTTGTTCTTACTGGAGTCCATCCCAAAGTCAGAACACCTGTGCTCCACAAACATGTCATATTCATCAAAGCTGTCAGGGTCCAAGAGCAGCAGAATCCGTTCCCTTGCTGTCAGCTTTCCCTGGAACAGAGCAAGCAACAATCACAGAGCCATCGGGTGGTTCTGGCTGTTTGCTGACCCCCAGCAGATGCAGTTTAAGCAAACACAGCCTCACTTCATCTGCTGCATTGGGCCCACTATGTTACTGCAGGCCCCCAGAGCTGGAAATAGCCTATACAGTGATTATCCTCCTTAAAACAAACATAATGCAAGCCAGACTCTGAAAAGAAGGGCAACTGATGGAGCAGCACTACCACGGGAGAAAAGAAACCATCTCTGAGACTTTTCAACAAGATATAAAAGCATCACAGCTATTTTTCCCTACACTTTTAAATGCTGCTATTGAGGCCTTTGTTCTATTTTAAACCACGGGGCCCTTTCACAGCTAAACCAGCCCTTCCCAACAGCCCAGGGCTCAATTCCCCACCCTCCATACTGGACTGCAGGAAATGAGAGGAAAAGGAAGTATGACAGCCTGCAGGGATCTTCTGACAAAACCCTTTTGTGCTTTTTTCTGATGGACACTGGCATGGGCAAAAGTAGGAAAAGGGCCAAGAACACCAGGAACTGACCAGATATGCACATCCCTTTCTCAGCACCATGCAGTAGTAAACAATTGCAAAATTCTTTGTATCTTCACCTTCCAAGCAAACTTGCTATTTCCAACACAGCTAAGCAGCTGCCTGCAAAGGGGAGCACCTGAATTGTCTTCTTCAGGGGATGGTGTGGCCCTGTATCGACAGGACATTGAAACACAGCTCAGGCTCTCTGAGCAGTAGGCCAAACAGTTCCTGAAAACCAGCACACACAGGAAAGCCTGAAGTAATGCACAGGTCTCATTTATGTAACACAAAAGCTGTTCGGGAGCCCTCGACCGGCAGAAATGCTTGTACATTGTGTGTCAGTGTCCTGGATGTGACTCAGTGAGCACAAACTCTCTTCAAATGTTGTATAAGTGGGAGAGGGAAACTGCTGAGAGATTGGACACTGATGTGGCCATTCCCACCTCCTGGGTGCCTCCAAGCCCTGGTGGTGCCACAGGGCCTTGCACCACACCAACAGACATCCCAGCGAGATACGCCAAACAGAAACAGGAAACCTCTGTTGTCAGCCCAGTCAGCATTGCCCACATCCTGAACAAGAGAGGCAAGAGACTAAAATCCCAGCTGTTCTCAACCCTCCCATCTGTCTTTACCTTATTTCCACTCTGTCAGCTCTTTGCTCTCATCCCTCAGAAGATCCGCTTAGATTTGTAAGAGCAGTGAGGAGCTGAAACTGTGCTGGTTGTACGATTCCAAACCCTGGGCAGTGTCAGCAGCCTCGAACTTCCCCTCCCCTGACAGGTGCAGGTTGCAATGTCTGTGTGTGTTACCCCTCACACACATGTTAGAGCCACCCTCGGGCGAGCGCTCCGAGTTCCAGGAATAGTCCCGGAGCTGTTCCCTTTCCTGCCCGGGCACTGCAGCCTCTAAGGCCGCTCCAGCAAAGCTCCAGCAAAGGGGCCGAGCCGCGGGGCCCCGCACCGGGCACCCGCCCGGGACAGCGGGAACACCGGGAACAGAGCTCCTGTCCGGGACAGCGGGAACACCGGGAACACAGCTCCTGTCTGAGACAGCGGGAACACCGGGAACACAGCTCCCGTCTGAGACAGCGGGAACACCGGGGACACCGCTCCCGTCTGAGACAGCGGGAACACGGGGGACACCCCTCCCGTCTGAGACAACGGGAACACCGGGGACACCCCTCCCGTCTGAGACAACGGGAACACCGCTCCTGCCCGGGACAGCAGGAACACCGGGAGCACCGCTCCTGTCCCGGACAGCAGAACACTGAGAGCACCGCTTCTGCCCGGGACAGCAGGAACACCGGGAGCACCGCCCCTGCCGGGCCGGGCCATGCCGTGCTGGCTCACCCGCTTGTGCTGCGCGTCGATGCGGGCCTGGCCGCCGCCCAGCAGCGCGGCGCGGCGCTTCTCCTCGATGCGCTGGGGCACGGGCGGCGGACGCGACCCCGAAGCGGCCCGGGCCCNGACACGGCCTCAGACACAGGCACCGCCCTGCTCCGGGGCACACAGGCATGGCCACGGCCCCGCTCGGCGCGGGCACACGGACACAGACACAGCCCCGGATACCGGCACGGCCCCGCTCGGGGGTACACGGCCTCAGACACAGGGAGGGCCCCGGACACGGACACGGCCCCGCTCGGGGCGGACACATAGCCCCGGCACCCCCGAGCCCAGCCCGCTCCGGCCGCGCCGCTCGCCGCTGCTGTCCCCCACGGGCACGGGCACACCCACGTGCACACGCGGCAGCTCTCCCTGCCCTGCGCGGGGCAGAGGCCGCTGCGGCGTGTGACAAGGGGGACGGCGAGCAGAGGTGTTTGCCCGCAGCGGGAGCTGCCCCCTCGTTCCTCCGAGCGCCAGAAAGTGTTGGCTATGAAAACTGCCCCTGTGACACACGGGCTCCGGCTCTCTGCCTGCTCCCATTGCCACGCGATCCGGCTCTGCTCGCAGCACACCCGGGCACGGCCCAGGCCGGTACAGCCCCGCGCGAAGGGCGCGGATCGGGCGCCGGGGAATACGCAGTGCACAGAGCCCTCCCTGCAGAGCATCCGCAATCCAGAGCTCTGATGTCATGGGCTGCAGGCAGCGCGCCAGCCGGGAGCGCACCATCTGCGCAGAGCCGCTCTGGGAGCCCGCAGCCCCCCGCACACACTGCCCACGCACAGCCCCATCCCGGCGGCGTGCCCAGGGACAGAGCGTGGCACACACGGGCAGGCCCTGGAGATGCCACAAGGGTAAGCCTGAAGGATCGCCAAGCATGTTAATTCTTGGATTACGCTGCATATACAAGCTGCCGCACAAGAACTCATTTTGGAAGTGCTCTCAGGCTCCAGTCCAGCCTCCTACTCAAAACAGACTCAGCACTGAATTCATACCAGTTTTCCAGGGCTTTGTTAATTGGATTGAACAGTCTGCAGGGACACAGGTTGGCACACCTTTCCCAGTCCTGGTTTCAGTGCCTGACTAGCCCCATGGGGAAGCTGATCCCTCTCCCATCCTGCTCAGTAGCAGCCTGCCCTGTTTCACCTGGGGACAGCTGTCCTTGTCCTCTGACTGCACCTTTCGTTCAGGGGGTTAGTGAGGGGACACAGATGGGCTGTCCAGTATCAGAAAGCAGCTATTAGGGGTGTCCCCCAAGTCACCTCCAGCCTAACAAAGCCCAGTCCCTGAGCCTCTCCTGGGGCAGGTGCTCCAGCCCCTCATCATCATGCTGTCCCTCCTCACCACAATGTCCCAACCCAGATACAGCTGCACTATCAGAAACAGTGTTTAAGTTAAGACCCACTGCTCTTCTCTCATCCACAGAACACATCACCTCATCACCAGAAGGCACTGAGGCTGGTCACACAGTTCACTCTTGGTTAATCTGTGCTGGCTATTCCCAGCCATCTTCTCCATGTGCTGACAAAAGGCATCCAAAAAGCCTTGGGCCATGGTTTTCCTCAGAGACCAAACTGAGGCTGACTGCCTTCAGTCCCAGTTTTTTGTGGATGGGGTAACCAGGAATCTCCCTGATTTCCACAACCTTTCAAAGACGACAGGAGTCTCCCTGTGACTCCTCCAGCTCTCTCCACACTTGGTCACCCTGTTGGTCCCCAAAAATGTCAGCAACTCAGTCACCCCCAGTCCCAGGAGCCCTCTCCTTGAACCTGCCTGTAGGCACAAAGGCCTGGGGAGGCCCTGTCAGTGAAGACCAGGACAAGGAAGGCATGGAGTACCTCAGCCCACACCCGACAGAGCATGAAGGTGTTTCAGCCCCAGCTGAGTAACTGCAAGATGTCAGTGCATTCCTGGCTTATCTCTGAGATAACTGCTCCTCTGCAGCAGCTGAACAGCCAGGCTTGGTCAGAAAAAAGAGTGGCTTCTTCTGGACACTACATAGCCCAAGCAGAAAGCAGACCACAGATGTCTGAAGCAAAAGCCTCCACTGTCCCACAGTGGGAATCCTTGTATGCTGCAGGTTGGGTTAGTACTATCCAGGCTGGCTGCAAGAGCTTCTTCATTAAAAGGAAATGTGAATGCAATTCTGCAGCCTCAGAAATCAGAATGACCAGAGTTCAGCACGCAGGGCACACACAGAAGGGATTCCAAATGTGCATTCTGCAAAATGGGAAGTTTCACACAGCCCCATTCTGGAAGGGAAGGCAAGGGGAGGCAGCAGGGGCAAAAGGGATTCTTGGGATAGCTGAAGGTCTGCCCACGAGAGCAGCAGAGGGGGAGGCAGAATTGTTGCAGGTTAATGTTAAAAAACAGAGTGAAGAGGCCAAAAAATACTTTTAGGAGCAACTTGCTGGAAGCATGAAAACTAGTAAATTCTTTTTCAAATACATGAGGAAAAGGAGGCAGGCCAGAGATTCTGGCAATGAGACAAGTCAAGATTAAAGGGATTACTCAGACTATACAACAGAAAAAAAATAATCTTTTTGGTTTGTTTTTTCATCTAAATTCAGTGCAAAGGAACTTGAGAAAATTTCTGTGCCAAAACTCCTGGCTTTTACTTGTACTTTTTACTTGGATGTTTGCTGGGTACATTGGACGTCCCATTTCACCCTGAAGAGTAGAAGATTAAGTTACAGAACAAACCATTAACTCTAACACATCTCCAGGACCAAACTATTTTCACCTCAGTGTTAGAAGATCCTTCAGAGGTAACTCCTCTAAATATAAATTCTCTTGCTAAAAACTCCTATGACAGGTGGCTATTGCAATGCCAGTTTTTAAGGCAGACATTAAGCGGTTTAAGGAAACTATGAACCTGTAAATCCAATACAAATTATGGTGCAAAATGCCAAAAAAACCCCCACCAACCAACAAACCCCACACCCAACAAAACCTCAGTGTTAGCCACACAAATAAATCAGAGATAATACTGGGGAGCAATTGGCAGAGGTTTTGTACAGAGATTGCTGCCATGCACATCCAGGGACTTCATTTAGTGAAGTCAAACATATAAAATAACAGGGAGACTGTTCATATAATTACTCAGATTTCCTTTGAGAATGTCCCTGATTAGGAGCTCTTGAAACTAAGTTGTCAGTAGATTAAAAGGCAGGTCCTGTCATGAATGAGCAGTTGTTTGGAAAGAGTGAAAGGTAAATTTTAACCATAAAACAGTTTAACCTGGGACACCTTCTGTTGCTTGAACTGGGACCTATTCTGTTCTTCACAACTAGGAAAGATCTCAAAAAGGGACTTCGTAAGGTGCAATCTCCTGGTGAGCCCAAGTGATCTGGTTGACAACAGTTGTGATGCTTGATTGAAAGTCACTGAAGGACCTCACGGGGAGATGAAATTCAAGTAGATGTTTGTCCCCAGTGCATCACTTACCAACCCCAATCATACACGTGCTGGACCCCTGAGTGTCTGTCAGCAAAAGGAACAAGTTCGTGATACCCCTGCAAAAACATCAGCTTGATTGTCAACAGCAGCCAAAAAGTCAAAAGGTCCTGGACTTGGACACACCGATGGAGCAGGGATCTCTCTAAGAATGTAAAATGCAAAGGTGTCACTGCTGTCTGTGCAGGTCCCTGAGACACAAACTGCTGCAAGACTTTGCTAGGACAATAACAGATGCTACAATATTATCACTGTCCCCTGGGTGTTTGGCACTGCCTGCTTTTGGAAGCACAGTATTGGACTCAGCCCTGACACAGTCATTCTTACAGTCCTATATTGTTAGAATTGTTAAGTTAGAGATTGTCACAGGGATGCAGCAGAAAGCAACAATTCTCCAGGAGTTTCTCAAGAAGCCCCCGCAATGCAAATCAGTGACAGAGGAGAAAGTATTTTGAGGCCAAATCCAGTTACAAGAGCACTTTCAACCATGAGAAAACAGTCTCCTTCCCCTTCAGTCAAATAGTAATTAGTGCCTATTTATGGTAAACAGAAGTAGTGAATAAAAACCAGTTCCATCACCAGTTTGTATTCCTGTAGAAACAGCCCAAGGTCATCCATGTCAGCTGTTCTGTTTAAGTCAGAGGGGTAACTCAGGTGTGTAAGAGGTAGATTCTTGCTCTCCAAAAGTATGTACAATAGCATTCTCTCTAACCCAAATTAAATGGAATCCATGCAGAGCTGAACCAGTATTTCTGCACTGGCAATTAGGCTCAGAGTCAGCTCGACTATTTAATGCTAATCCCAGATCATCTCTACTTGCTTGGTGCTGTTCCAAAGCAAAGTGAGAGTCCTGTTCTCCCGTGCTCCTGGAAGCCCAGGTTTTGACCAGACTCACAACCCACACTGGAGATGAGCTGGGAACTCAAAATGAACAGTATCCTCAGACAGGATACAAAGTCAAAACTGGCATTGTAGGTACAAAGACCAGAGCAAACTGCCATCATCACATCAGGCAGGGGATTTTCTCAGTGAGATATTCTCTGAATTCCATATTTTAATCAACTATCAAATACTGGTATTGCACTGTTAAATAAGAAAAAAACAAAGGAGAACTTCACATTCTTTGCCTGATACAGTCAATAATCAGTCTGTACTGGTTTCTCACAAAAGCCTGTCAGGAGACCTGCCAGTGAAGACAAAGTGTTTGTCAGAGCAGTAACACCAAAGTACCTATTGAAAGAGGCACTTGTAGCCTTACAACTTCAGGACAAGGAAAAGCAGCAAGAGATCAACCATCTCTCTGTCATGAGGCAGAAGATTTCTCATTACAGAGACCAGACATACTCTGGTCAAAGAAGAGCTGCACAGAGGACATATGGATCTAAGAACTCACCTTTAGGAAGTCACAGTAATACTTATTTGTCTGGATTGGGAATGAGGCAGTCAAGAAAAAAAAGTAAGGCCAGGGTTTTCCAGCAGTTTTTCTGTCCTGCTTATGGCTAAGACCCAAAGGAGAAAGGCCAGAATATCCCTGCTTAAATAACAACGGTAATAAAGCAAACCACCAAGCTGAAAATCTAGTTCTTGACAGAGGGGCTGCCTGGGGGAGCTTCTGTAGCACTTCTCAACCTCCCAGCTCAGTGGGCAGTTGGGAAGATGTCCACAGGGGAAGGAAACAATGCTCCTGGAAGCAAATTCAATGGCCAGCTCAATTATACCAATTCAATTATGCAAATGCAGAACTTGCTCAGTACCCCTCCCAAGCCATTACAATTTAATAAGCTGTCCAAATTAATTTTGAGCTCTTGCTGTGCAATTTGGAAAGAGTCATCATCCTGAGCTGGCACAGGTGTGAGAGCAGGAGTGGAGCCGTACTTGGGCTGGGCTGGGGGAGGACACGAGATCTTCCTGGCACACAGAGAACACCCACCCCAGCCCACAGAAACAACAGCTGATTTGGGAGTTACGGGGCTGCATCCAGGGCAGAACTTTAACTTCTTTGTTTAGCAACGTCAGAAAAAAATGAACAGCTCCAGAGAGGAAATGGACTGCTGTGAGCTCTGTCAACACTCTCTGCCTTTAACAGGGGTGTTGGGAATCTCTTTGGTGACACGTTTGAAACGAAGGGAAACACATTTTTTACTTGGCCACAATAGAAAATTCACTCACACGGTTCATGTAAATACCACTGCAAGACAAAAATAACCAAAAAGGGTACTTTGTAAATATAAAGAAGATCAACATAGACCTTGTTTAGCATCTGATAAAACTTCTCAGGTCCAGTTCTAGAAAAAAGAGGTATTTGAACTCATCTGACAACTCCAGAGTTGCACAGACATACCCCCATAACTTCTGTTTATACCTACACAATTCAATAACAGGAGGAACGTGGTTAGCAGAGATCCAACATGACATGCAGAATGCAGGACCAAACCTGATGCCAGTTCCAACAGGACAATATTGGAACGCTCACACAGCTGAGAAAAGCTGCACCCACCAGCCTGGCTCAGGCTGGGGAAGGGCTGAACCAAAAGAGAAAGCTGGGCTGAATAATAAATGCTGGAAAACACATCCTACAAATTCATCCCGTGAAAATTCCCTTCAAGCACATCACCCAAATGAAGGACTGGCTTGTGGAGAACAATAAGCAAACCCCATAACAATAGTGACTTAGTGGGTGGGTTTGTTCTGAGGTCCCAAGGACCTTAAAATTGTTGGGGAATATTCATTCTCGAGTCCTTGTGAGTCCCAACCAGAAACAGGTTCTTGTTTATTTGCTGACTGTTTCTGAAAAGTAGCAGATAGTTAAAAAAGCCCCAAACAAACAAAACCCCACACATAGTTGCAAAGAACTGGTGGGTCTCACAGACACTGTTATGAAATGTTTGTATAGCACTGGATATTCCAGTGTTTAACAACAGATAAGAAACATTCTGTCTTAGAATAAGTAACTCCTCTGCACCAGTAAAGACACAAATTTTTCTGCACTATCCCAGGTCTCAAGACTCATAATGCAGATACCCCTTTTTTTTTCTTTTGCCCACTGCAAAAAAAGCTACTTGCAAAAAACAAACCCAAATAAAAAAAAGCAAGAATTGGCTTCTTCATATGTGGATATGGGACATCACAGCCAGTCCTACAGTCTGTAAAATTAGGGTGTCCCTGGTGTAGTAGGCATAAACCTCTCAAATAAAAAAAGACAATTCTCAGAGAGAGATGTTGATATTAGCAAACCACTGGAATATCTTTCCAAAAAAACATGGCCACTCTGAAATAATGTAAGAGAATCCTTTGGAACACAGAGGGTAAGAACCATTCCAGTGGGGAAGCCTGTGTTCATTCATTAATATAAAGTGAGGCAAAACCAGTGGGCTGGGGGTGCCAGGGTGCTCTGCTCCACCAGGATTCCAAAGGCATGGTTGGACCCCCCTGGACATTGGGGGTTATAAAACTAAAAGGTCAATCCTGTGAGACAAAACACAGGGAAAATTAAAAATAAGAGGCAGAGACAAGTGAATTGCTGCAGGTTGTGCTGCAGGAGAGGTCCCTGCAGCTGTGCCTTGTTGGGATGGTAACAGGGGTGAGCAGGTAGCCACGGATCACCTAACCAAGGCCCACAGGCTTTGCAGAGTCATCCTCTGACTGCTTTTTGGCAAAATTCAGTCTATGCCTCTCTTAGAAGCTGTGGGCATGTTTGGTGTTCCTTTCTTGGGTAGTTACTGTGGCTGCCTATTTATTAGCATTAGATTTGTTTTGTTAATTCATTAATAACATCAGCCCAGCAGACACTGTGTTGTTGGAATGATTACAGTCACTCTGGTCTTACCCTGGCTCTCTTTTCATCCTATTCAAAACGCAGTGACACAGAAGGAAACCTACATCAAGTCAAACAAGCAAACAATTAGAAACAAGCTTGCCATTGGCAGCTGTCTGAGGGGGAAACAAACCCCATAGCAAAACAACAACAAAAATCCTTTTCTTCACATCCAAGCTTTCAGAGGCTGTGTATCTACTGACCCGTATTTTCTTCTTCTCAGTTGATAATTTTCCCTTGAAGATGCAACACAGTAGGAATTAGACACTTTAGGATGCACCACTTCCATACCAGGATCTCCACACAGAGACCTCCTTCATCACCTCGTGTTCTATATAACACCTTTACAAAGAACCATTCACTGAGATCTAAATGTTTATTCTGTTCAAGTGCTGTAGTGAATAATCAGAAACTGTCACCCCAGTTTGGCAGAGTTCACAGGCTGTGTTCTATCCTAATCTAAACCAAGTGTCTAGTTTTTACCAAACACAGCCACTGGCAGACCATTGACAGGAACTGGAAAATGGAATAGCATCCCTTTTCTACCCTGGTTTTCCACTGCAAAGATAAAGAGGTGCTCTCAATAGTTTACTGAGTGTTTCAGGGCATGTTCAAAGTTAAGCACACAGCACTGGCTGGGGAGGGAGATGAGCAAGGAGAACACTGGCCCCACAAAGCTTTTAGTATCAGGGAGCAGCAAAAGTGGCTTCTGCATCAGGAAAGGTGAGCCAGGAAGGGAACAGCAAAGCAGGCAGGAGCAGTACTGCCACTGAGTGAAATGCAGTGCCAGGGTACCTGAGCAAGGAGAGCAGAGCAGGCCCAGCAGCAGCAGGGTGAGCAGTGAGCAGGCCCAGGGCCAAAGCAGGAGCCTGCAGGTCAGACACAGGGAGGCTCAGGAAAAGGCAAGGTCTGCTTGAAAACAGCTCCTAAGGCACAACAGAGAGAGCCCAGGTGAAACGTTTCCCTGCTTGGCTCTGTGCCAGCAGCCTGACCCGGGTCACACAGCTGCAGCACAGCAGGGCCAAGCCAGCCCTGGGGCAGGGCTGCAGAGCTGGGGGGCACTCAGGCCCCCCACAGTGAGGCTTGATTTGTCCTACTGACCACTCACAGCTGAGGTCTTAACCCAGTCTCTTTGGGCAGCAGGACTCATTCTCCAGGACAGTGATGCTGCTAGACTAGAGGCAGGGGAAATTACATCTCCTCCTTGGATGGCACTGTTAGAAATGTGGACCCTGAACTCGGGGAGCTGGCTGGAAGAAAAGGAAAATTGAGCAGATCAGCCTTAGTGGGGAAAAACCACTATGGGCTCCCTCTGGTCAAAAGGGTACAACCTGGACTAGTCAGTCTTGCTGCTCGTGCAATTTCACATTCAGTTATTACCATAATTTCCAAGAGTAAAATTTACTTGTAGTTCTAGAGAGTTTGTATGATCTATCTTGCCAGCATTGCAGTTGTGCTTAGGTGCAATCCAAACCTCCTGACTCAGCTCCATCACAACAGTGCAGGTTAGTGCGGTGGGTGGGGAGATGAGGGTGGTCCTGGGGCACTGCTGATGCCAGTGGCTTGTGCACAACACCTCGAAGGAGCATATCCCAGAAATTAGACAGGCCTGGGAAAGCTCTCTGGGTGTCAAGTAAGCTCCTTGCATAAGAGCCAGGGCAGTGTGAGATAGTTTGGGAGGGGCTGAGATGAGAGTGTTCAGGGCACTGTGTCTGGAGTTTGGCAGAGCGTGTGACACAGGGAGGTGTATATGACAATGTGAACTTGGTGGGAATTTGCTTGGACGTTATTTCAGTCCTGTTGGCTTGGTTGGGCACAGGAGGTGTTTCTGGCAGTAAGCTGAAGAAGGAATTGGGCATTTTACAAGCAGTGTAACAGTAGGCTGAGTGTGAGAATGAAGATGCTGTGCCTTGGAGTGAAATCAAGTTATGGTCTGGGGATGGCCACTGAGTGTTTGCTGGGAGAACATGAGGGTGTGGAAGGTCTGCATGGCAACCTGGCAGAGGCACCAGTGAGCACACAGGAGGCTGTACCTGGGGTGTGTGGGAACAGTGTCAGGTGGGCAATCAGCTGCACAGCTGGATGAGCACCACAGGTCCTAAGTGAGTATCGGGAGTCAAGACCCAAATTCCTGTATTTTGTGTGCACACCTATTTTGAGTAGGGCTGGAAAGCTGGGGGGATTCGTGAGGAGGAGGAACTAAAAGGTACAGGTGGAACTCAGTTAGTTTCACATAGGCAACCCTAGGTGAACATGGAGAGGGCCAGGTGGGAAAAAGGAGCAGCTCCATCAGGCTGCCCCCAAAAGGCCAAGCAGGGAGGGGCTCCCTGGTGGCGCTGGCAGTGTTGCAACCCAGGCCCTGTGGTGCTTACCGAGGAAATTCAGCAACTTCCCGCCGTAACCCCGTCCAGTCCCTGCGGTCACACCTGCCCGGGGCGGCGCATCCCCTGTCACTGCGGTACCTGCGGTGTGCGGTGGGACCCCGCGGGCAGGCTGCTGTGTGCGGGGCCTGCCGGTGCCACGGGGCGTGTGCGTTGCGTGCGGGGCCTGTGTGCTCTGCAGCCACGCCACAGCACCCTCGGGACCGCCTGGTGTGTGTGTGGGCACAGGGGGCACAGGCCCCGGTGTGTGTGCGGGCACAGGGGGCTCAGGCCCCCGTTTGTGTGCGGGCTCAGGCCCCGGTGTGTGCGGGCACAGGGGGCACAGGCCTCGGTGTGTGTGCGGGCACAGGCCCCGGTGTGTGTGCGGGCACAGGGGGCACAGGCCCCGGTTTGTGTGCGGTCAGCCCACGGCTCAGCCCCGCAGCGCCGGCGGGAGCGCGCCAGGCCCGGGGCGGGACGAGACGCGGCGCCCACGAACGTGAGCGGGGACAGCGCGGGGCGGGGCGGGGCGTGCGGCGGGCGCCGAGGCCATGGCTGAGCTGAGCCCGTGGCGGCCTCTCGCTGAGGCGGCGCGCCCCCGCTCCCAGTGCGGGCACGCGCAGACCCCGCTTCCCCCTCGGGCACGCCCCCGCTCCCGACGCGGGTACGCGCAGTCCCTGTTCCCTCTCCGGGCGCGCCCCCGCTCCTGATGCGGGCACGCAC